>PNEQ01000038.1:22581-36025 GCA_003012365.1 Medauroidea extradentata
ATTTTTTTTTTTTTTTTTTTTTTTTTTTTATGGTCAACAGCTTTACGATTTGTAGGCCAGCCTTTCATTTACAATACTAGTAGTAATCTGAGAAGGGACACTGTTTATATACCAAAACTATTAGAAAGTGTCAGCCTTCAGTGCTTTTGGCCAGGAATGTATCCATCGCTTTTTGATCAAAGCTGGGTATGTTTCAGCATTTTAAAATACAAAAAAGTTATTGCATCAATATTAATTTTTCAAGAGAAATGTTAGCACATGGATTCTGATAGTGAAGTTGAATTTGCTTCAGTATATTTGTAATTTGAAGTTTTGCAGTAAGTAAATTGTGGATTATAAATAAACCTGTGCACTATTTTCATGCTTGTTTAGGTAAGCTTCAGTGTTTTAATTTAAATCATACTCTATATTTATGGTGCACACCAGGCTGCAATAATAAATGTACCTTAATCTCTTGTACATATACTCATACAGATGATAGGGTAAGAAAAATGCTAGAAGTAGGAATTCAGATACAGTTTTAGGATCATTTGTGGTTTTGTTTTACCGAACATTTTTGTATAATATTTAAGTTACGGTATTTGAGAAAAAGTTCTTAGTTGTAAAGGAGGCCTTTAGGCCATACATTCTTCTGGTATGATAATTTTTCATAGTAAGTTCAAAGTAGTTTGTTGTACCTAGATCTGAACTCAGGTCTTATGTGAACGCAATCATTTTGAAGGCCAAGTTAGTTTTGTTATCACAGAAATTATTGTAAATCTGTACATAAAATTTTTGGGTCGTCATTTTGATATTGACTAGTTATTAATGTAAACTACATTTATTGCAGATGATACATTTGCAGTTTCTACACTTGATGACAAAATCACAGAATTTTCAGTAGAGCTGGATCGCTATGTTGAAATGGGATATGAATCACAAAGGCTGCGGGAGTTGTTGGACGAGCTGTCCTTTCCTGGTATTTACCGTCACATGCAAAAGGGCGGGGAAACAGAGGAGCATTCACGAATGGCACTGAGTTGTGGTTTGTGTGGTGTGGTTGCGAACACTTTGTTTAATTACATTAGTATGAGCACCAACATTACAGTAATTGCTGATAAAATAATTGGTATGTGCAAAACTTTCAAAATTGCATCAGAAGATGTCTGCACTGGGGTAGTGAAAATTCATGAGGTAAGTGTTTTTTAGTATGTTATGTTTTTCAGGTCTTTCTATCATTACTTTTAGACATTATGTTTTACAGTATGTTTTGTAATTTGGTTACTTCTTGAATGTACAGTAATTATTTCCTTTAAATAAAAATGTTTTTAGTCATCATTATTATTTTGAATTGATGTATTTTAACCCCAAGGATTGGCATGCTATTCTGCAGTAGAATGAAATAATGTGATGATTGTTAAAAAATTATGTCAAATGTTTTGGAATTATTCAAAGATAATGTAATAATAAAACATTATATATCATCAGTTAAACAAAAATTGTATAAAACATCTCACATACAGTTAGAGGATTATCATTACAACTACAGAGAATTGTGGTAGTAAAAATTATGTTCATGCTGATTTTCAAAAAATGTCTGTCAGAAATAAATTTTGTGCTGAATTTATTTTTCTAAAAACATTGTTTAGTTGAAACTAGAATACTGGTATATTAGGTTGTGCAAAGTATTTACATTCACTATTACTTTCAGTATTTAAATGACAAGTTTTCATTACTATATTTATTTTTACAGAATGCATTTGAATTTTTGATCACCCACTTAAACATGACCGATGAAGCAGCACTCAAACACAAAGTGTGCAGTTTGCTAGTTAACAGCGATAACTGTGTTTGGGAGGATGAGTGGACAGTAGATGTTGACTTGGGCACCAAACCAGAAGTCACGTTGCCTCAAGTTCAGCAAGAGAAGGTAAGTTGGTCATGGTGACTACAAAATCCTCGCAAGCAGGGTCAAGTTTAAGGAAAGTTTTTTTGGGGGGGGTGGGGGGTTTGGGGCATTTGCCCTGGGCCTCACTTTTTGGATTAAACATATAAATTATATATTAATTTAAATCACTGGATTTTACTTAAGCTTCCACTAAACCACAATGGTTGCTGTGAAATCTATTTTAAGTGTAAAGTGCATATGGACATCATCATCATTGATGTCCAGGATTGTCAAGGTCATTGAGCTATGACAGTGCAGCCAACGTGTCATGAAGGTTTAAAAGTACACAGTATCACTGCATAAAAAAAAGGGGGGCTCAGGTTTATGTTGCCCGGGAGCGGAGTAGTTGTGAGAGATAGTGTGTGTGCTCGTACATGCACTGACTTGCATGTGTGCAAGAAGCAATAAATTTTGTGTGTGTGTATGTGTGTGTGTGAGCGATGGAGAAAAAGAGGAAATGTACCTATGGCTACCTTTTTCTTGCTACCTTTTGGGTCTTCTTGTTTTTTAGAGTCAAATCACTCTGATCTGTAGGGTAGTGTGACCAGCATGACCTTTGCTACACCCTACACTGTTTCTGACCTTCAGTATAAAGGAGTGTTTATGAAAATGTTACAAAATGCTGGGCTTATGAAGCATAAACATTTGGTCCTTGTACCACTTCTGCACCTTGCCTGTTCGCTGTGCAGACAGTGCGGAAAAGCAAGTTTCATGCAGGATAGGACACTTGGACTGTTTGCATCTCTGGAACCGTTACCTATCCACACCATGGCCGTAGAAGAACAGGTCTGGACACTCGCCTATCTACCAATGTATTTTGCTTGACCCTCTTGTTGTTTGGCTGTAGTTCGTCAAGTTACCAAGAATGTTGTAATTTTGGCGTTGTAATCCGGGCGGTCAGACTCAAACTCTGCCCACTTTTTTTCCATTGTTAACATTATAAAGTAAATAAAGATTTCTAGAGCCATGATTTAAAATTGTGAGCAAAGGAAGTATTTCATAAATTGATAAAAAAATACGTTTTGATAAATTGTTTATCGTAGTAGGAGGGAAGTGGGCGGAGTTTGAGCTTGACCGCCCGGATAACAGCGCCAAAAATGTATAGCATTATCGGTAACTTGGTGAACTGCAGTCAGACAACAAAGAGGTCAAGTTTCCAGGTTAGTGTCCAGACCTGTTCTTCTACAGTCGTGATTCACACTCATTTGCTCTTTGGTGTGAGAAATTTGTAACTCCTCCTGTAATTTTGCTGTGCGACAATTATCTGGTATCTGTGTATGTCCTCTAGTCGGGTTGGTAGGATCAGAAATACATTAGGCATTTTCTCGTAGTGCAAGATAAAATGCGCACATCCTGGTCAAGACAACAGGAAATAGTTCCAAGTACGCTATGTGTCTGGGCCTGTGATTCTCAAGGTATGTCCACCAGAGATAAACTGCTTATGCAGGAACCTCAGTGAAGCAGGAACTGTGATTCTCCCAGCAGTGACTCCTGTCCTCAGCCATTGAATGTTGACTTATGGCCAACCACCCAAACTGAGATTTTGAAACTGTCTTGCACCCATGTGATGTTGTTGGTTCACAATCTGAGAAGACATTAAAGATAAAAACTTTAACAGCTTTAAAAATACAGTGCAACCTCATTTTTTTGGTTTAGAGCTGTTTATTCTGCTCAAACAGTTCAAGTCTCCTGCAATTTTTCTCAGAAAGTGAAGTTGTGTGCGTGGTAAAAAAAATTCTGCACAATAAGATTTTTGATCAAAGACAAAATAACAACAATTAATTGGGCAGTTTTAAGTTCATATTTAGTTTGGTTCACATAACGTATGCATTGTAGTGCACTCTTTACAAGTAAGCATACTGATGTGAGACTTGCCAAAACATGTTTTTGCCTAAAACAATGAAACTATAATTGTTAAAAAGAAATAGTTACCAATTATTTATTCTTTATTTTTCAAATTTGCTACAGCTATTGCTCTGTTCTTAGCATACCATAGTTATGCATGGTCCTCCAAAATTTTGGTTCAAATTGTTGGTTTTTGGAGTGCTTATAAAGCAAAAAACTAGGTTTAAAATCATCCATGGCAAGATTGTGGGGTGATTTGCCTTTTGATTAAGAAATAATTAATTTTATTAAAAGCCTACATGTAAATTTTCCTGCACCTATCATTATTATGGTATTTTTCATGAAGCGTTATTAATGATTTGGTTTTCTGCCTGTAAAAATTTATAATTTTTCATTTCCTTCATACAACACTGATACTTGTTCAGCTAATTACTACAACTCGGTCACAGTTATTCTTAAAAATAAACTTTCATACTAAACAGTTGCCCTGAAGAAAAACAAGTGGAGGAAACTGTTTATGTTTAGGAAAATATCATAGGTATTTATTATAGAGACATAAGTGACGATTGTACTTTTCTAATTATTTATGAACTGAGCAATGGTAACATGGCTGGACTCACATTCAGGAGGACCCGTATTCGATCACCAGCTTTGGTCATCCTGATTATGGTTTTCAGTGGTTTCCTGAAATTGTTCCAGGTGAATGCTGGGATGGTACTTTAGCATAGGCCATGGGTGATTCCTCTCCCAATTCTCGTCCTTGTGTAAATCTGTGTTTAACCATCTCTAAAGACTGCACCATCAACGAGATGTAAAGTCCACTTAAAAAATTGTAAACATTATTTATGAGTGACCGACTGTTATGACTGCAGCTAAAATGGGAAGTTATTGAATTTAACTGCAGACTGGTTATTTCTACATGAAAATTATTAAAGTGAACGTTATTTTTGAGGAGTTATCAATTTATTGGTTCTATGTTATACTTTTGCTGTATGCAAAATTTTTTTCACGGACTCCCTAGAAAATGTTGTAACCGGATTTTGTTTTAGTATTATTGTTATTATTATTATTAGGAATTGAGACATTGTGTACTATTGCGAGAAATATTTGTAAATTTTCACATGACCTTATTTAAGCTGGTTTCTTTCATCTGTGAGACAACTGTGAGAACAACACTTAACCTTTGATTTAAAGTCAACATTTATTTTCAGTGATTATTTTGTGTCTCGGCTCAGGGCTAACATTTTATTATGCAATTTCTTCACATAATTTTTTCTGGTAATGTGTACAAGAGTTTTTTTAATGTATAAACTCACAGAATGTGTTATTAACAAGAAATGCTAGTGTGAAATACAGTGTTTGAATGTATTTATATTTTTTGTTGACAGCCAATTACAATAGTGCAACTTTCAGACATACACTTTGACCCGACATACACAGCAAGGGGTAATGCGAAGTGTGGAGAGCCGACGTGTTGTCGCTTTGCTCAGGGAACACCCACTAGCCAAGACAATGCAGCAGGGCAGTGGGGGGACTACCGTAGCTGTGATCTGCCTATACAAACACTACAGAACACACTCGACTTCATTAAAAGGCAGCATAAGGTATGTTCCATTCTGCTCACTGCCACAGTTTGCACAGTGTTTGTTTGTCTGATTTTGACATTTCTCTTGTGAAAAAATACCTGACAGCTTCATTGTGTTTAGCTGATAAATCATCCTGACTTTTTGGAAAAACAGGGTCACTCAGAAGAGAAATATCAACATCAAGCAATTTTATACTCTAAAAATTTTGTTAGCAGCTGTGTATTTGACGTTTCATTCACGTCATAAAATTCTTTTATGTACCAGCATTTTGCAACGTAGATTTCTGGTCTAATTATGCAGAAGTATCTATATACATAGAAGTATAAACTTAAGTTTGGATTAGTTTATTTTCAAAAATGGTTTTCTTTCCATAGTGACACTGCCTTTTCTTATGTGGGTGCAATTAGTGTATTCATCTGATAGTTTTATAGGGATTCATCTGATTGTTTTGTATGGGTTCATCTGATTGTTTCCATATTGTTACATCTATAGCAGATTTCAATTGTCAATGTGGATAAGCAAAAGTTGGCAGCCATTGGAACTGGTTGCTGTATTTGAGAGACTTTTTACTCAGTGTAATATAGAAGAAACAAGGTTGCCAACTGAAATTAACGTGAAGTAGAAATTTTTTTTTCTCAGTTTGATGAAAGTTGACTCATTTCTGTAGCTAAATGTACATAAATTTAGTGTTTTTACCTATCTGTACAGAAAAATCTGACTAAAAATGCATCTTAATTCACTTTTAAACTTGTACCATGCAGTTCAATAATCTGTTGGTATAACCAAAAAAAGTTATTTTTATATTAAGTTAAACCTGTCCTAAACTAAACATAGTGAAGAGTTTTCTTTTTCTGCAAAGAAACACTTCCCATATAATGCAGTAGTACTGTATATACAAGATTTAGAGTGGAAAAGAAATTGTCAGTTGACAATCTGAACGAGGGATACTAGGTTACATTCACATTACTTAACTCCCGAATAGTTTGCTTCAGCTGGTTCTGTATTACATAACTTGCAATAATACTATTTAACTGCACATACATAATATTTGATATTCTGTTGTTAGAGCATAAGTACATATAAAAGAAAACACATTTTGCTCTAGAGGCAGGTAGATCTTGACTCAACATACTTTGGCTGCAGCCATCACAGGGAAAATTTAATTCACTAGAAATGTAAAAGCACACAAACACAGGCGACACATTGTTTGCTTATTTCGTAACTGTAAACAACTGTCACACTGCTGCTATCAGAAATGAAACATATTGATATGACATCTATCTTACTGATACAGCAGTTCACACAAAAGATATTTTGACATTGTATTTTGTCAACGAATTTCAGGTTTGTTCAAGGTCAAGTGTGTGATTTTTCAACAAAAATGTTTTATGTGGGCATGTAGTCTCACGTTAATTGTAAAAAAAAAAAATCTATTTAAGTGTTTTTGTTTCCTGGGGTGCAAATTTCAGTATTGTCAACCACGTTATAAATTATGTGATCTTCATCATAAACGAATTCCAAATTAGTTATAGTAATTGGCACTGAAGTACAACCCAGATTGCATAATGTTTTGTAATACTCTATATACAGACATTGGTAATTATATACACAAGTTGTAAACTTACAATTAAGTACAGCAGAAGCCTGTTGTACAGCAGCTCATTATACCGTGGATCTAGTTAAACCTGGAGCTTTTTATGTTTCCTAGTCTACATAAATAAAAGACTGATCATGCCTGTATACTGTGGAACAACAGAACTATGTGTTAGAATAATGTCTCCCAATATCAGCGTTACAATAGGCTTCTTTTGTATTGGGAATGTTATTTAACATACTTGCTTCTTTTTTTCTTGTGTGGGTGCAGTGTCTTTTGAAATGCTTAAATTAAACATACTTTGAAGATGTCATCGCGCTTTGGTACTAATGTCTGTATTCTTCTCTGTTTGGTATCACAATGTTCAGAACATTGACTACATATACGTTACTGGTGATTATGTGGATCATGCGGTATGGCAAACCGGAGTTGATTCAAACACCAAGATCATCACGAAAGTCGTTGAGACACTAAAAGAAGTTTTCTCTAATACAACAATAGTTTATGCTCTTGGAAACCACGAAGCAAGCCCAGTAAATGCGTATGTATTTTCAGTTTCTATAACTTGTAGATTCTTCTCTTTAGTTACAGCTGGGAGGTTTATAAATATGCACTAAAAATTAAGTTACTACCAAATAAAACTTACAAAAATGGCAGCTGGAAAAAATAATAATTTTTAGTTGTAATAAGCTCCACAACCAGTAGGAAAGTGGAAGTGCCAACCTGCTGTCTTGTAATATAACGTAAATGATCTTCTCGTTCGGTTACACATTATTTGTATGTACTTAAAATTGTATAGTAGATAAAACAGTTAATTAATTCAAGTTTACTGCAGTTACAAGGTAAGTCTTCTTTCTTGGCCCTGTGAAAAGAGGAACATTAGCTCACATTGTCTGCTTTATGTATTGGTAACGAAAACAACACTATGATGTTCTAATTCGCTGTGCTTTTCTTGTAAGAGTTTCAGGATTGTGTGTGTTTCATTTTTTAAAAGTAGAATCTATATGTTAAAAATTGTAATTTTTTGTTTTATTTTTATACTTTTTTTTAAAGTACCGTATTGGCATTGATAAACTAGACTATTTATGATGGTTCTACTTTGATTTAAAAGTATTGTTGGGGGCCATTTTTATTTTATTGTGTCACACTGTTAGCAAGTCAATTTGTATAAGTAGCACTAATTTTTAAGAAACCCTAGGAGAGTTTTTTGTGCCATGTGAAGCTGGATACCACTTGGTTGTACTCTGTTGACTATCATTCATGGCCTAAGGGCGCATGCGCACTGGCGAGCAGAGCGGTTCGAGAATAGCTCGTGAGCTGCTCGCAACGTGTTCGCTGTAAAATTAGTTTCAATGAACCTCCAGCGACCCACTGGACAGCCGAACCAACAAAGAGTCACAACGAGCGGATGATAGTCTACTAATAGCAAGGAAGGTTCACGAGCTCTGTCCAAACCTGCAGCGAACGCGTCCAGACTAGCGCTGCGAATCCCTATGTGTTCGTAGAAAAAACTGACTTCTAGTGGATTGTCGCGAGCGGCTCACGAGCTGTTCGTAGGGCGCTCGTATGTCGCTCGGGACAGCGTACAAACTGGCGAACTTGCTGCTCACGAGCGGTTCGTGAACCTCTCGGCTCGCAAGTGTGTACACAGCCATATGTTACAATTTTCACTGCTGTCTAGTTGCATATTGTTATTGTGTCCAAATAATTTTTATGACTGTTTAGTTACATATATATCTACTGTCATTGATGGCTTTGAAATACTGTTATCACTTAAAAATACAATTTTATTTCTACAGACATATTACTGTATTTAGGTAAAATTATATCTTTGCTTTCTGTCCTGCCACTGTTCATCCATCATAATCATGCTCTTCTCTTCACCTTTCTCTTGAATTCCCTTTAGTAGCGTTTCTTACTTCTTCCATGGTCTTGTATTACACCTTTTACCTGTTTATTTTAGTTTCATTTATTCTGGACATACTTTTTCTTGTCAGTCTCATATCATGGCGTGTTTTATCATTTCAACTGTCTGCATAGTTTCAGCATTGTATTGTAGGCTCACGTGAAAATAATTTTCTTCATACCTTTCTAATATTTTTGGGTGTTGTTATTCTCTGCACTATTTTATGTGAATACGTTTTGAAAAAAATATTTTATTTTCTAGATATGCTCCATTGGATGTTACTAACGACACATCAACCAACTGGCTATTTGAGTTGGTGTCTGACTTATGGTCGCAGTACATCCCTGTTGAAGCAAAGCAGACTATTCTTAAAGGAGGATATTACACAATGAAGTTACAAGACAATCTCAGAGTTATTGTGCTCAACAATATTGTTTGCTATAATATGAATCTGTAAGTGAGAGATTACTACTAATATATTATTATCATTACGTAAGTTATTTTTTCTAATTTTGAGGGGTTGCTGCAATTTCCACATAAGTATTTCAATTATATTAAAATTTAATTTTTGATAAATATACTAGGGTACTATTTATTTTTGAAATGTATATTTTTTTTATTCCCTTACTAATAAACTGATTACTTGATTATCCAAGCTGGTCTCTGTAGCGTAGTCGGTAAGACCGCCGGTCTACGGTGCGAGAGGTCCGGCTTGGAAATGGATGGTGTGTTGTCTCTTCACCTCACTCAGTATTGACTTCAAAGAGGGTTGCGATTTTCCATGGTGTATGGATAAAATTTGTAATCTTAATTAGAATTGCAGATTATCCGTGACTTTGAACTATCCACATCATCGTTCTTCTGAATTAGTACTGAATATTGGGTGTTAGCTGTATGATTGAAAAAAGGTGTTTGTATGACAGTCACCTGTGATGACTAATGTTTTGCCAAGAAAAACGCACCACCACAGTTCCAAAGGCAAGGTAGTAAAGCCTTCTGGATGCTGATCCTACCAAAGTACAGTTCTGAAAATTTATTTTAGTTCCGTCAGTCTATTTTAAGAAGCTTGTGCATAAAGGCATTAAGCTAATATACTGAACTGTTGATGTTTTCTACTAGCTGGCTGCTGTATGAATCGGATGACCCATACGGTCAGTTGAAATGGCTCGCAGAAACACTACTGCAAGCAGAGAAAGACAAGGAGAAGGTCCACATTCTGTACCACATCCCTACAGGGAGCAAAGACTGTGTGCGGACCTGGAGTCGCGAGTACCACAAGATTGTCGATAGGTAAGAACAGCTACACATTGATCATGGTCTGTGCTACCAGTAATATTAGATCTGGAAGCAAGATGAAAACATCAGGAAAGATAACAGGAAAGATCACTTGAATAAGTAAAACCAAAACTGGAAATTTGAAAAGTTATTTTTATCTTTTATTTGGTTACTTTTATGATCCTTTGAAACAGCATATGAACACTGTAGATATTTCATTACTCAAGTAGTCAAGTACTGCATCACAACTAATTCATCACATGATCATTGCAGCTGATGCCCACCTTGTGGTAATGCCAACTTCCACAATGTAAATAACTCTTACAATAACTCAACACCTTCCCGTTCATACTGTAGGTATAGTTTCACACACAAGCTACGTTGGCATGATTGCAACATGATAACTTTCACAATAACTAAGCTTAATTACAGTTGAACAACGTTAACCTATGACAGCTGAACTTACAGCAGTCAGTCAAATGCTGAACTTTCACATACATACTACTTACCGATTAACAACAGTCAACTTGACAAACTCTGTTACATTTACAAACATACAAGTTACTACCTATACAATCTTTCCTTGACATATAGACAACTTATTTCACTTATATTGCAATGGTCTTAGAATTCTGTGACCTCCTCTAGTTACATAATTACTACCGTGCCTATTGGTTACATCATATGTGCTTTGATTTCCTACTATTTCAGCTGGGAATACGTAATTGTCAAACCCTTTAAAGTCAGGAGATGCACATCGCTGATGTTCAGAGGTATGTTATACGGTCTGCTCACAATCTCTGTTGTTGGGTACACTGTCTCTGGAATTGCTAGGTGTTGAGTTGTCCTCGTAGTTCTCATGGTCTTCCATGTCACAGTTGCTATTTCAAGTTGTCCTGTTTGATGACCTCAAATATGTACTTAGTATTTCTTCGCAATCTGGTACCATTCTTGTCAGTTATTACATATGACCGTGGAGTTTATGCTTTTTAAAATAGTTGCTCCCCTTCCTTTATTATGCTAATAGGACCCATACTTGGTTGACCAGGAGTGCCGTAAGGACAACAGAGGTCTCGGAGCACATTTTGTCAGCCATTAAAGGGTATGTCTGCACTAGACTGATCCACCACATGTACCTGCTCCTGCCCCTCACCCTTCCAATGCCCTGTTCCTCCCTTTCCTGTGTCTCAGAGGGGTTCTTAGTTAACAAATGACAGGGTGTCTTGTAGCATTGCCATTGGCTCATGGTACAAGTTAACCGTTGCTTACCACGTGCATGGCTATGGTAGCAGTGAACCACACCTGCTGAATCAAGCTTTGTGGAGCATGGCACTTGTATTTCTCAGCCACATTGCATTGTGTGAGCCTGTTTATGAAGAGGGGGAGTGGGTACCCACCCTGAAAATGGTCAATGAGCATCACAGATCATAGTTGCTCAACTTTTTGCCATTCACATTACGTGCTCCACCGAAACCCATTAGGTCATCATACACTCTGACACCTTCATGCGGCTTGACAACTTAGGTATCGTCTACTGCTAGCATGTAGTTTGGGACAGGGTCCGAGGCTCTGTTGTGACAACGTAGAGGTTACAAGGTGTTCCAAAATAACAAGAATATGTTATTAACAAGTTGCCAGGTATTCTAAGGCTGTGGTACCAGGTGAATGGTGCTGAAAAAATAATAGAGGCTTGACTGGTTGTAGAAACTTGCAGTTCAGCTTGTAAGGCTATGTAGTACACATTTTCCAAGACCATATCAATATATTTCAGCTACATGTATTGATGTTATTATGTTGCTTGTATAAATGATTGAAAATCAGTGTTAATACTGTGCATTTTGGTAGACTTTCAGTCATCAACAATTTACATTTATGATTTTATTCACATCCTAACTTATCCGTAAATTTAAATGCTTGTAGTTCATATTTTCAGTTGGTTTGTCACATTTTCGTAAATATGTATAGAATTGACAGTGTTACTTTTGACTAACTTTACATGAAATATTGTGTAGATCAATGTATGTGAAGAATGTTTTGGCTGCTAGGTTAAAACAATTAAATAAAATGACAGAAGGTGGAGGTACCCACAGGCTAGTACATCTCGATGGTCTCACACACATATAAAAGGACGTACTCATTGTTGCGCAACTGCACACCTGTGCAACAATATGTTCATGCTTTATATGTGTGTTAGATTATCAAGATGTACCAGCCTGTGAGTACCTCAACCTTCTGTCCTTTTATTTAATTGGAATGTTGTGTTGATTTACTTTTAGTTATAGTGGTAAAGGTTTATATTTTTGTTAGGTTCGAGAACACAATAACAGCCCAGTTCAGTGGTCACACACATAATGACGAGTTCCACATCTTCTATTCAAGAGACAACACTTCACGTGCTACCAACGTTGTAATGAATGGTGGATCTGTGACAACATATACATACCTCAACATGAACTACAAAGTGTACACAGTTGATCCATCTTCATGGGTGAGTTTCGTTGGCTAAGGCAGCAACAGGTTTATTTTTACTATTATTTAATCACAGTTTAAGAGTAAGAAAGACTGATGTCAAGTGCAAGACTGTTGGACAAAAAAGTGGACGACATATTGTGGTGGTACTTGCCTCCCCAGTCACCTCGAAAACAGTACGCTGTTCAGTTTTCGTCTTATCTTACCACGGCATCACGTGCGGTAGAGCGAGATCTCTCATTTCTCAGGGTTCAGTGGTGGGTCCGAAAGCGTGCAAGTGTTCACTTAAATAAAAGAGTCATTTTTTTCATTATTTAAAAGAATGGCATTTTATAATACAACGGTAAATGAACATTACAGCAACATCAAATATAACAAAACGCTTCACCGGTGGGCTACTCCTATAAAGGGGTTGCTGTAGCAAGACCATTCTAGAGTAATACTTGACTAATATTGCCGAAAGAGTTCCATCGGACCTGCACACATCTCGCCCAAAGCGCCGACTCGATTTACACAGGAATTTAGACCATCCTGGTTAATGAAACTTAACCGGGATCAACAACGGCGGTTAACATGGAGAGTATAGAGTAAAAGAAAAAAAATTGAAAAGATTTGCAGCTTGGCTTAGCAACATTCTACATCACGCGTACCGCCCGACCACGTGGGTTGGTCGCCGAAACTTACGACCATGGTCGCGACACGTCTTCATCAACAGGCAGGTAGAGCAAGACTGGGGGGAGACCAGGGCACGCGCGGCGGACCAAGGGTGCCATAGCCTCCAACCCAGCGCACGCGTCCCTCCGGAACTCTTTTAATTAAGACTAAACATACGGGCTATGCAG
>PNEQ01000038.1:37025-50714 GCA_003012365.1 Medauroidea extradentata
CGCCTCCCGACGATACTACTCTTCTCATCGACGCCCCACGTTACGGTGCCATTTATGTGGTGGTACTTGCCTCCCCAGTCACCTCGAAAAAAGTACGCTGTTCAGTTTTCGTCTTATCTTACCACGGCATCACGTGCGGTAGAGCGAGATCTCTCATTTCTCAGGGTTCAGTGGTGGGTCCGAAAGCGTGCAAGTGTTCACTTAAATAAAAGAGTCATTTTTTTCATTATTTAAAAGAATGGCATTTTATAATACAACGGTAAATGAACATTACAGCAACATCAAATATAACAAAACGCTTCACCGGTGGGCTACTCCTATAAAGGGGTTGCTGTAGCAAGACCATTCTAGAGTAATACTTGACTAATATTGCCGAAAGAGTTCCATCGGACCTGCACACATCTCGCCCAAAGCGCCGACTCGATTTACACAGGAAATTAGACCATCCTGGTTAATGAAACTTAACCGGGATCAACAACGGCGGTTAACACGGAGAGTATAGAGTAAAAGAAAAAAAATTGAAAAGATTTGCAGCTTGGCTTAGCAACATTCTACATCGCGCGTACCGCCCGACCACGTGGGTTGGTCGCCGAAACTTATGACCATGGTCGCGACACGTCTTCATCAACAGGCAGGTAGAGCAAGACTGGGGGGAGACCAGGGCACGCGCGGCGGACCAAGGGTGCCATAGCCTCCAACCCAGCGCACGCGTCCCTCCGGAACTCTTTTAATTAAGACTAAACATACGGGCTATGCAGAAGCCTCTATTTAAATTATATGTAGGATATGAAAGTCCAAATGTAGAAAGACACCCATCTTTATTTAACTGTTTTGTTAATAATCCTGCTCTTTTACTTGCAAACAACCACTGAAATCACAAAATAACAGGACATTACATGTCATTTACTCAAATGCAAAACATATTTTAAAGAAAGCTTAGTGTTAAAATGTTTTACTATTGTGTGTAAACTGAAATAATTTTTATTTACTTTTAGATGTTTACTGGCAGTACTGTTTTCAACATTTCAATCACAGTATCATTATCACTACCCACAGTTTTTTCAGTTTAAATTATCAACGTATATAAAGCATAAAACATAATTTACAATGTATTCAGTTAGTTATAGGCTATTCCCAGTTGTGTGAGGACTTACAGTAATAAGGCTCTCTCAACATGCATACAAATCTATAAATATACAGTATTTTATTGTGGACTTGGCTGTTCATTTTTGAAAGCAAAATGTTTGTATTGTGTTTATTAGGTACACTGCAGTGTTTACACTAATAATTGGCAGAAAGAGACAAACTGAGTTAGAAGGAACTAACAGTGCTAAATTGGCTATGATAAGCCTAAAGTTCTCATGTCTTGTGTATGCATTCTGTTTTATTCATAAATAAAATTAAGTTACGTGTGTTTAGTGACAATATTACCTGTAGTTTTGGTATTAAAGTTCATTTATGTTCATGTGCTTGTTATTTTCACACAATATTTTCGTTACAGTCAAACCTCTTTAACTCCTTCGCTGCAACATTTGACTATAGTCTAATATACAAAATGTTTTTGAACTGCGACATGCGACTTTAGTCGAACGTCTAATTAAATGACTCTGTAAACCATAGATACATTGTTTTCTCGCTTAAAAATAACCAAAAATTAACTATTTACAAAAAAAGATTTTTTTATAATTTTTTTACACTATCTTGGCACAGTTAAAAGTTTTTTATTCTGCAGCATAAGAGTAATACAAACCTGAAGGGACCAAAATTTTGGCTGTTTGTAATAATGAGGTTTGTATTAAGAGGTGTTCACTTAAACCTTAAAATGTTTCTAAAATTTTTGTCACTCTGTTTATCCCCACAAATCAAATAGTCTTTTCACCACAATGACTTTCTTTTACTTGAGAACTTGATATTGTGTGGTTCAATGCATAAACAAAATTACATTAAAGTAATTATTTAATTTCTTGTCCCATTCAAAGGGGAATAAAATCACTTTGTATTAATGAGAACTTTGTATTAACAGGGTTTGTATTAACGAGGTTCCACTGTAGTTGACTTTTTACATGAATTTACTGTCAATGTTATCTTTGTTTAATTTATTTCAGTACGTCCTTGATGCTGAGAGCTGGGTGTATAACCTGACAGATGCCAATCTGTATCCCTACATAACACCAGACTGGTACAGATTATACTCATTCAGAGATGTTTATGGTGTTAAGAGCTTGGTGCCATCTGAGTTGGAATCATTGGTAAATCGAATGTGCCAGGACCATGAATTGCTGCGAAAATACCACAGGTGTGTCTGACTGTGCAATGAAAACAGAACCCTTATCATTTATTGTGTTATAGTTGGGATGATACTTTTTACATAACTTTATTTGTGTGTAAGAATTAGCAGCAGTTTGTGGTTCTATGTGTGCGGTTCTATAAGAGATGCTAGGCAGAGGATCAGCGGATGAACGCTTGATCGCAGACTGCAATCTTTTATAAGCTGCAACAAGAGCCGGAGCAGTCGTCAACAAGATGTCAACGTCAACTGACAAAGATTTACTGCTCTGTGCATACCTTATATACCCGCATGCCAGCCTGAGGTGAGCGGGGAAGTGACAGGTGCAAATGTAAGGCACCCATCCTCCAAGGGATAGCTGGGACACCTGTCCTATTGGGCGAGCTTCTTAGTGGGTTGCGTCGGCAGCACTCACTCAGGGGCAGCTCAGGCTATATATATATGTGAAGGCGTTAGGACGGGGGAGGGCAGCGCGCACAGTCTGGAGGTCGTGAAAAGGCATAAAATAATTATGCGACAGTGGCGCGTCAAAACTATGCCATTTATTGTATAAATACATTAAATGTATAAAATCAATTATATATTGTCTTCACTTTGCTTTGGGTGTAAATGTTTCCAACACTGTTTACATTACATTGGTAGTACCAGTGTAAACTACTTCCACCAGAAATTATGTCACAGTGTATACAGATTTTAGTTTGCCCAGTGTTTACCGTTTATATGATTTGTATTTTAGTTTTTGGGTTGTATGACGCATGACCACTGTTCTGACTTGCATATAATGGGTGCAGGTTAAAATTCTAAGTCGTCCAAATATGATTCTACGTTTACTTGATGAAACATACATAAAATAATACCTGGACTTGGAGTGCAAGAGGGGCCTTTTTCTGTGGTTTGTTGCCGCATTGTGCACGTAAAATGTTATCATACAACATTTTGCCACTTAAATTTTCATCTTCAGTTTTGCCTAGGATTCGCGTGTTGTGCTTATAATGTAGTTAATTCTGGACAACGTGTATATGGCTAGCCAAGTTATTGATTCAGTCGCTGTCCCTATTTCTTATCCACCTGCGAACTATGTACGCTTAGCAGAGTGCCAAGAGTTTCATTGGTTTCTCACAGGGAAACCCAAGCAGCCAGCAAGGATAGGCCTGTGACGTGTGGGTAAAACTACAGCACATCAGTAGCCATTGTAGTTGTCACAGAACTTAGAGTAGGGTGACAGGATTTCCCCGTGTTCTACAGGAAAAAGGAAATAAAGGTGTGAAAGGTGGCGAGGAATAAATTAATTTGAATAATCTTTGCCTTGCTTAATCCTGATCTTATTTCTTTAAATACCAATTTTGGAACTGGCCTAAGAGCCTTTCATTACAGTGTAAGGTTTTATGGTTTATGAATTAAGTGGTGGTGTCTTCTTTTTTATATTTGTTGCAGTTTTTTTTTTTTTTTTTCACTTTAATTGTAATTGTTAATATTTTTAAATATAACAACTTTAAATTTAGTACCAACATATTGAGTACACTTGCATATAATTATACTTTTATTTGAAGCTAGGAATCGAGTATTTTGTAAATAAGACAGCAAAATTAAAAAGGTGAAATCAGTTCCCTCATTTTCTGTAAATTCTACCTATGTCACTGTAAGCAGACACATTTGACATTCCAGATCATGGACATGTGAATGGTTAAATGAATCCATTTAGACTGTCCCAGTAATTTATATCATCATTACATATAATGTTAGAATAATACTAAAAATTAAACCTTGGAGCGCTATTGCTAATATTTGTGTTGTATTTGAATTTTTTATAGGTATTACGTGAAAGGTGCTGATCCATCTCTAGCTTGTGATGACAGTTGTCTTGAGGAGCGGCTGTGTGACATTGTGACTGCAAACAGTGGGGACTTTACTCAGTGTAATCTAAAAAAAGAATTATTTTCAAGTAATACATCTACATCATCATCATCATCATCATCGTCATCATCATCGTCATCATCACTTCCCACTTCAACTATTTCTCCTAATACAACACACTCACCATCAGCATCGCATCCACTTTCCACCATACATCCTGTTATGATTGTCTGCTCTGTATTCTGTCTTATCTTTAGCTTCAGATGAATTGCACTTGTGACAACTGTATCATTATTGTATGTCTGTAACTTTGGTGTTTGAAAATCTCATGTAAAATATTGTTACTGTTTTTAAGGTAATATACATTATATTAATGTCATTAAGTCAGAAATGTTTTTTCT
Source organism: Medauroidea extradentata (assembly GCA_003012365.1). Taxonomy (NCBI): domain Eukaryota; kingdom Metazoa; phylum Arthropoda; class Insecta; order Phasmatodea; family Phasmatidae; genus Medauroidea; species Medauroidea extradentata. Next base: position 41,568 of record PNEQ01000038.1, read on the forward strand.
TAATACGAGTCTTGGGGAACCTATCACTTTCAACCAAGTACTTGTTAGAAGATTTGTGGACAAAATAGTCACAGAGAACATGGGTAACTAAGTAATTAACTGAGTAATTTACCTCCTCTTTACCAAAAATTACTGATGTGTCAGTAGTTGAAAGGTGTGAACATTAAGAACAGATGCAGTATACATCTTTTCAGTAAAGTAGAACCCCGAATTTACGTGTACTGGATTTTATGAGGTCATTCTTGGGAACCATGAGGCCTTACCTCGATTATATGAGTACTGAATTTTACAAAGTATTGTTTTTACGGGGACAATCTTGGGCACCATGAGGCCTTACCTCGATTATATGAGTACTGAATTTTACGAAATATTGTTTTTACGGGGACAATCTTGGGCACCATGAGGCCTTGTACAATGTCAGGGTTCTATGGTACTATGCAGTATAGTAGCATTATTTTACCGTATTAAGGCTTATTCAGAACTGGTGAAAGTTTATGATGATGTGAATTTTGTTACAAGTTATAATGTAGTGACTACAACATATTTTTTTTGTAAACTTTATTCAGTGAATAAACTACGCACAGCCACAATCTCCACAGGAATACGGAAGTCACTGGGCCACCCTAGCTCGGTTCACGTGCCTTGCTTGGAAAAGATAAGCCAAGGGGATAGGGTTGGAATCTATCTCTCCAAGCTACATACTGTAGGTAAAAGCTGGGGTTGTGTCCAATCGCTCATAATAAACACAGTTGTGCCAAACTATGTTTCATCTGTCAGACCTGTGTACCCTTCCTTACCTCCACCTTCCCACATACCTACCGTCTTTCTACCTATTTTAGTACCACTCACTTTGTGTGGAGGGGGGGGGGAAATGAAGTAACCTACTAAATATGTTGCCCTTCAGGCAGTCTCCTAGGCGACAGGACTCTACTGTAGTCACATGCTGTACTCGCGGGCACACTATTCTCTAGCAGCTTGCCTAGAATATACAGGCCAGGGAAGGTCAGAGAGCTATCAGTGTTGTTCACCAGTTGGGGCAGACTAGTGCTTACGTTGACGTAGTCGCTCCTATCTGGACATATTGGGTTCCCCTTCAACATCTCATGTTATACTGATTGCACGGTGCCCTTACAGTGGCCCTTCTTGGGAGCCCACCCATGGGAGTATACTACTGCAGACCATATTTATAATCCCTCCTACAAACCAATTACCACCTTCAAACAGAATTCAAAGCTGTCACTGGTAAACCATGGTCTTACACCCTTACCCACCAGTCCGCTTAGTAATATGTGGTATCTTGTGGACAAGCATAGGGTTGGTAAGCACTAAGCAGCACAGGGAGAAGGTTGCCTTGACCACAGCCAGAAGAGCTGAGTCCTACTGCCAGTCACAAGTATATATGAGGCTAAAGCTTTGCATCAATATGCCTGCTGTTACAGACAACCTCACCTCCTTCCCCAGTCCTGTGTTTAACCTTGCTTTCTATAGATCCTCTTACATATCCGGTTGCTTCAACACATTAAATGCCTTATCGTCACTACGAGCCTTGCTGACACCCTCCCTTCACCCTCGTCTCCTGAAGCATATTTACCAGCCACTCAGATTACGGGTTAGCTACATGCCACTTCCAAATGCGAAGAATCATGTAATTGAGGCGACTGTTGTGATCCATTGGCGGCATAGAAAGCTGTCAACTACCCTTAAAAAGGTCACGATGAAGGATGAATTAACAATATTGTGCATTTGGCATTCCTTTTGAAATGTACTGCCATCTTTTCTTGATATTACTTTTTTAATACATATCAAACATTTTGGAACGTAGAGTTTAGAGAGGGATCCAACCATTAATTTTGTCTGTCCTTTTTACCCACTACAAACAAATATAGATGCAAAATAATGATACATAACAAAAATGACTGGAAGCCAAAAAGAAAATAATATATATTCTGGAACAGTGTAAACAAGTCACCAGTTGGTAATTTTTTCTCTACTACTTAAATAGTAAGTTATGTGAATGAATTTATTAGAAAAGGATGCAAGTGTCTTGTCCACTGTGATATGCTGTAAATTATTGCCGTAGCATGGTCTCAATGACAGACCAATAAGAATGGTAGTTTTTTTTCTGACGTGTAGCATTGAAGATGTGGGTTTTATTGTGGAAGCCACTGAACATCCAGTGCGGGATTTGGCATGATGCAGAAAGATATTGTCAGGTGGTCCACCCACCGTATTTATGACCTTTATTATTATTATTATTATTATTATTATTATTATTATTATTATTATTATTATTATTATTATTATTATTACCCCTGTGTTTACTTTATTTTGTACATTTTATTTAAATTATTGTTACATATTTATTATTTAGTTTTTTATCTTCAGATATTGTTGTCAGAAACTTATAAGGATGATGTCTGGCCATTGTCTGTATCTGTGTTTAAATTATTGTACAGTATTTAGTTTTCTTTGGTTGAGTTTATTTTGGTTCTTTGGGATTTGCTTGTATCCCAGTTTTTTTCAACCATTACATAACGTTAAATGTAAATATGTTTGAATTGAGGCTGGGAATATTGTTGACCCTGTTTCCATGTTGTGGCCAGGTGTGCTTACTCAGTTCCTGGAAGAGTTAAAAAAATAGACTGAACATTTTTATTGCTATTACTGCTACACCGGAGCCCACATGCACTTCTGCGACTAGTGTGTGTGACAGAGATGGTATGGTTTTTGCACGGGCTGGCGTGGACCACTCAAAAGACATGCCGTAAAGAGTATTAAACTTTATTTTGTAATTTAAAGCATTATTAGTTTCGGTTTAGAAAATTTTTTTGTAAGACATAGTTAGCAAGTATATAAATAATGTATTCGTCAATAAGGAATTTAGTTAATTTTTAGTTTTGGGTAACTTACAATTACCTAAGTGTGTTGGGTGACTACCAAGGGTGCTGAGGTCGAGAACAAAGCGTGATTGGTGTTGGGCTGCCATTCTGTTTTCTGCTTTTGGTTGTTGTGTTTAGTGGTCGGGGCTAGTAGCACATTAAATTTGGACATGTGAGTGAAGTATGGAGATGATGGAGGACGTGGAAGTTTATTCCCCATATTATCTGTGCATAATGTCACTGGCTTCAGCTACTGAAAGCAATGGTGGATTTAAGCCTTTTTCTTAGGTGGGACGGGGAGTATGCCTTAAGAAGTATATATACCCACCCCACGAATCAAAAGCGGAAAAACAGAAATGTAAATAATTTATCTTTGTGGAAACAGCAGGTGCAAGTGTCTGGGCCTTCTCACCCCCCCAACCCACACTCATGTAACCCCCCTAGCTGCTGGACGTGAGGGGAGGAAAGCTAGCCTATTGTGTATAAGATACAAATGTTTAATAGTTACAATAATTAGAATGTGAGGAATTTTAGGAATTAATTAAAATAAATGTGGGGTATTTGTCAAAGTGCGCAGCTGAATTAAATTATGTAATAAATGCAGCAGTGGCAGGATGTTAAAAGTGTCCTTGAGGGGCGGGGCCATCTTTCGGAAGTTGTCTCCTAATTGGTCCAACTGAACCAACGGCTGCAGGGCAAGTGACATGGAGGTTGGCGCCAGACAAGAGCATGGCTATGTCGTTGACAGATTTTGGGACAGATGTTTTCGAACCGCGGAAGACGGCATTGAGACGCAGATAACGACGGACCGGGGTGCCCCAGGGAGTCAGTTCAGGCGCCGGATACGTTTACAGAGATGGTGTTAAATCAAGAGATCAACGGACCAGGTGATACCGTCGGGCATTTTCAATTTATGCGTCGGGACGCCTACGAGTTGCGGTATTCGGACCAGATATTTAGAAGTATTGTAAAGCGTCACAAGTTAGAGCGGCAAACCGCTGACGACGCCATGGTAACCTTCAACGTATTTTAGCTACATATTGCTGAGACAAGAGGGCGTATAGTCACCAAGTGCAAAACCGACAAACCTTGCATAATGATAATGCCACGGGAGGACAGTGAGAGCTTGCTATCTGGTTTAAACTGAACTTGCCGACTTCTTGTTACTCCACACACTGTACACCACAGAACTTTAGGTCGCCGCAAATAAAGTACAATTTTAAGATTCTGCATAGACAAATGTTTTTTGTTGTGTTAGCTCGTGAAAAACGTACTCTAATTTTAATGAATGACAACTAAGTTGCACAAAACATTTTGAATCTAGAAACTAAACATGTTTATTACATACTACAGATACACTATATTCTGTGATGCAATTCTTAAAAACCACATTGGAAATCATAACCTACCAGACCTCACAAAGGATAGGCACGACCTGGTAAATTTTGCAATAAATTTTGTTCTGCTGGTCCACGATTTTTTTTTCGGGGATCTTCCAGTTACCCTGCCCCTTCATTCCGATGTTGCGACATACTGATATCATGTCACCCATCACAAGCACAAAATACCTAGTTGTTAAGTACTGGTCAAAATCTCTTCACTCATTCAAAAGTCTCTTGTCACGAGAACATACACCCACGAAAACCAACTGACTTGTCGAAACTAAATTGTTCATACTGAAATTAGATATCACGAGCCAATGGCTATTCGCTCAAATTTAACGACACAAGAATAACAATAATGTATTTTTAAGACATTTCTGAAAGTCTAGTAAATATCCTTTACGTCAGATTTTTAAATACAAAAATTTGTTGTTTTGCATTTTTATAGCTGTAAGCATACAACCCGCGACATTAATTAAAGTTCAGTGTTAATTATTTAGCTACTGGCATTCATGAAGGTTTCGCTGTGATATGTTCCCGTAACGTCGAAATTTTGATTTGGACATGTAGTTATGGGAAAACTATCCACGCTAAAATATTGTTCTTGAGTGGGTAATATAGTCACTAGTAACATAATACTATACTAACTAATAAATTAATGCTATTTTGCACAAATTAAATTTTAGAATTTTTGATGCTAGAACGATCTTAAACTGCTTTCATGGTATAAAGAACCTAATAAAATTGAACCTGTGTCATTGTATCAGCAACGCCATATTCTGTTGCTTCATGTTTCTGCAGTTTACTAAAAATATGTCAACAGGTTACTTTCTCTATCTTAGTAGTTAGTATTCAACATTTAAACATAACGTAAAACACTTCACAACAAATATATTTCAAACCATCACTCATTCACTGCACACTAGTGACTGACAGTGTCCGCGCTCCACCCCCCCCCCCCATTTCTGCTCACGTCAATGGGCTGTTATTTATGACAGGGCCGTGCTCTGACCAGTCTCTCTTTGACCTGACCACTCGCCCTCCTACTGAGAACGTGTCGAAACGGACATTAGACAAAATAAAAAAAACAGGAAATATATCCTCACAGCACAAAGCGCTTTTTGAGCAAGAACGAGCCTCGCTTACGTAAAATGGAGCTTGAGAGAGGAGAAAATGTTATTTAACAATAATGAATTTTGCAGTTATGATCATGTAAAATGTACATATTATATGGGTGCTTACATTAAGTCATTTGTGAGTACTTGTGCATGGTTGAATATTATTTGCAAATATTTATTTGTACAATTTACTTAAGGAAAAAAAAACAACAGGTTCTTAAGGGGGCCCGTCGCCCCATCTGCCGTCCCTTAAATCCACCACTGGAGCTATCTCGGTAAAAACAGAGCTAAATTATATCAGAATAGCCCGACCTGAATTCGAACCTGGGCCCTTGTGATTATAAATACAAGAGTTTTACAATTGCTCCACTTTGCTCAGTGTGTGTCACTAGATACTAAATCTTAGACTTTATTCTTCAGAATGCTTGTTAGGACTGATGTAACTAAGTTTGGTTAGGTTAGGTTGAGTTAGGTAGTGTTAAGTTAGGTTGGGTAAGGTAATGTTGGGTTAGAGTGGATTATAGCTAGTGATACTTAGTGCTAACTAGTGTAACATAATGTGATATAGTGATACTTAGAGCAAGCTATTGAAACAAAGTGCAACTCAGTGCAAGAATGTGCAACTTAGTGCAGTTGGTTCACTAGGTGGAAGATGGTTCAGGACAACTAGGTTGGGTTAGGATATGTAAGGTTGGGTTAGGTAAGGTTGGTTTAGGTAGTGTTAGTTTAGACTGGGATGGATTAGGTTACATTGGGTTAGAAACAACGCAAGCTAGAAATAGTAGCAAGCTGATGCTAATTATTACCAGTTAGTACATTTTGTTACAAGATAGTGCATCTTGGTGTTAGATAGTGGCATTTGGTGCAAGACAATGCGATTAAGAGAAAGCTAGTGCCACTTAGTGCAATTTAGGGTATTTCAATGCAAGGTGGTTCATTTTAGTTCAAGTTAGTGCAAAAATTGCAACTTAGTGCATGTAAGTTCAATATAGTGCAAACAAGGTTAGATAAAGATGGTATGTGTTTAGGTTAGGTTGGATTATAGTACATTGTTGGGTTTATTAAGTTAGGTTGGGTTAGGTTAGATTACTTAATATTTGGTTTTGCTAGGTTATTATAGGATGGGTGCAAACTGGTAATTCTTAGTGAAAGTGCAACTTAATGCAAGAAAATTCAACTTAGTGCAATAAAGTGCTACTTAGTGCGATTAAGTGCCACTTGGTGCAATACAGTGCTTATTAGTGCAATTAAGTGCAACATAGTGCATTAAAATGCAACTTAGTGCAATAAAGTGCAATTTAATGCAATAAAGTGCAACTAAATGCAATAAAGTGTGACTTAGGGCAATTAAGTGTGACTTAGGGCAATTAAGTGCAACTTAGTGCAAGAAAGTGCAACTTAGTGCAAGAAAGTGCAACTTAGTGCAAGAAAGTACAACTTAGTGCAAGAAAGTGCAACTTAGTGCAAGGAAGTGCAACTAAGTGCAAGAATGTGCAACTTAGTGTACGAAAGTGAAACTTAGTGCAGGAAGGTGTAACTTAGTTGAAAGTGTAGCTTAGTGCACAATGTGACCCTTGTACTATGTGCAACTTAGTGCAAGCAGTGGTATGTGAAGTTGGTATGTGTTTAGATTGGGTTAGATTAGGTTGAGTTAGGTTGGGTTAGGTTAGGTTGAGTTAGCTTAGGTTGAGTTAGGTTAGGTTGGATAAGTTGGGTTGGGTTTGGTTAGGTTTAGGTTAAGGGTTAGGTTAGCTTGGGTTAGGTTACATTGCATTAGGTTAGCTCGGGTTAGATTAGGTTGGGTTACGTTACGTTAGGTTGGGCTATGTTGGGTTGGGTTAGGTTGGGTTGGGTAAGGTTAAGTTGGGTTAGGTTAGGTTGATTCTGATAAGGTTGGGTTGTATTAGGTTGGGTTGGAATAGGTTAGGTTATGTTGGATAATATTAGGTTTTGTTAGGTAATGATATGTTGGGTGCGAACTAGTAATTCTTAGTGAAAGTGCAACTTAGTGCAAGAAAGTGCAATAAAGTGCAACTTAGTGCAATAAAGTGTAACTCAGTGCAGTAAAGTGTAATTTAGTTCTAAAAATTGTAGTTAAGTGCACAATGTGACCCCTTGTACACCATGTCCAACTTAGTGCAAGCAAGGGTAGGTGATTTTGGTATGTGTTTAGATTGGGTTAGGTTAGGTTGAGTTAGGTTAGAGTGGTTAAGGTTGACTTATGTTAGGTTGACTTATGTTAGGTTAGGTTGGATTAGGCTGGGTTGGATTAGTTTAGGTTGGATAATATTAGGTTTTTTTAGGTTATGTTAGGTTGGTTGCAAACTAGTAATTCTCAGCGAAAGTCCAACTTAGTGCAATAAAGTGCAACTTAGTGTACGAAAGTGTAACTTAGTGCAGGAAGGTGAAACTTAGTTCTAGAATGTATCGTAGTGCAGGAAGGTGTAACTTAGTTCTAGAAAGTGTAGCTTAGTGCACAATGTAACCCTTTGTACACTATGTGCAACTTAGTGCAAGCAAGGGTTGGATGAAGTTGGTATGTGTTTAGACTGGGTTAGGTTAGTATGAATTAGGTTGGGTTAGGTTTTCTTGGGTTAAGTTAGGTTAGGTTGGGTTTTGGTGGGGTTAGGTTGGGTTGGGTTTTGGTGGGTATGGGTTAGGTTGGGTTGGGTTTTGGTGGGTTTGGGTTAGGTTGGGTTTTTGGTGGGTTTGGGTTAGGTTAGCTTGCATTAGGTTAGCTTGGGTTAGGTTACCTTGGGTTAGGTTTGGTTCGGTTTAGTCAGGTTGGGTTGGGTTAGTTTAGATTAGGTTGGGTTGGGTGGGGTTAAGTTATGTTTTGTTAGGTTAGTTTTGGTTGGATTTGTTTGGGTTGTTATGTAATATTAGGTTGTGTGAGGTTAGATTATGTTGTGTTATGTTGGGAAAAAGCTAGAGATACTTCGTGCAAACTGAAAAACAAAATAGACAGCAGTTAATGAAAGTGCAAGACCTGCTACTGCAATAGATGCTTTGTGTGAGTAACATCCAGATGTTTATCCAAATGTTCATGAAAAGATTAAAATTCTGGCTGTGATTCCAGTTTCTACTGCAACAGCAGAACGAAGTTTTTCTGCTCTAAGGAGACTAAAAACTTATTTACGGAGCACTGTTTTAGAATCACGTCTTGAAGGACTTGCGCTCTGCTTTCCATTCACAGAGATATTCACATTTCTGACGAGCCTGTAATCAGTAAGTTTGTGAGCTGTGGTAAAGCCAGAAAACTTAATTTTGTGCTTTGATTGTTGATATTCTGTCTTTTTTTGTTTCAATGTATGTTGAAATAATGGCATTTTTTAATTCGTATACTCTACAGTTGTTATTTGAGTGTTAAAAATTTCTTTATTTTTTCTACAATTTAACTTTTTAACAGTTAAATTATTTTCGTCATGTGGCTGAGGTTCGCCATATATGCCATAGTATATGTTTGGATTTAAATGGACATTTAATTGACTTGAAACATAGTATAGTGTTTAGTAGTGTAGTGAAATGATTATACAGGGTGGCCAAGAATAAGTGTTACAAATTGATATGGATGGTAGATGTGCATGTTTGGAACATATTTGATTAAGGAACCCATGTCCGGAAATGCATCCTTATACCTGCAATGGTGCACCAAAGTAACAGGGGTAGGCAGGCAACCTGGCGACAACAAGCCAGTGAAAACATCTGTTGTGTTGTGTTATGTACTACCCACTGCTGTCCAAAGGCCCTGTTCAGGTGGTCACGAAC
>PNEQ01000039.1:0-18531 GCA_003012365.1 Medauroidea extradentata
GTAGAGGATGGGGGCTTCAAATACCTTCGACAGATCAGTGTAATGCACAGCGGGGTTGCCTACGCTGAGTTTTCATTGCGCTCCCCTACGAAGACGGTACATTTCCGCCTACGGGTTTATAGTTAAAAAGTGCTTGTTTTGGCTCGTACTACCTGCCCTCAAGCGTTGTATCATGAATTAATATACACCCTGTATTGCAGAACAATCATGTATTTTCCACAGAATAAACACAAATATGATCTTTGAAAGAACTGTGCAATGGGAGTGCATGACTGAATCCAGTCAAACACAAATATATTTCAATTATTCTTTTATGTATGGTAGGAGTTATCAACCACATCAAATGGAAATGGAAAAAAAAATATGTAAAGACACTCTTAACTATACTAACACTTTTTGATACTATCAAAGGTTGCTTTGTTTTATCCTCTTCTCTTCAATGTGGACTCAAGGAGTAGCATCCACGTACCATAAGTGTACAGAAAATTATGACTATCTACAACATTCTCACATGAACATTACTGTACAGTAATTCCTTGCCAACTACAAGGAATACATGTAACACAACTTACTGCTTGCATACTGTAGTGTTACAGATGAAAGATAGAGACAAATTGTGAAGCGCAATCATTCATGATAATGATTTCCACAAAATACACTGAAACAATGCCCATTTAATACGTATTTCAGTGACTTACATGAAAAACATTAATTGCATTGCAATTGTAAATTTTTTTAATTGAAACAAAGTGTGATTTGCATACCTTAACATTACTACTACACAAAACCAAAGTGGTGGCAATTTAATAATTTGCAAGTTTCAAAGAAAGAAGAATGCTAATAACGATACGTCTTCACTTTAAGGGAAAAAAATTTTTACAAAAAGTCACTGTGTAGCGTGGGTAGCGTAAAATTTATACTCGAGGCATTTACATAGTGATCAGAGTGAAGTTTGCTTTAAGGGCTTGTTCCTAGCTTTGCAGTGATTTCAAAAATATTTTTTTTATTGCTATCTAATACCCATATCAAAATTTTTCTCCACAGTTTTGACACTAATAAGTCATAATTTGTAGCTGAATATTTTTGTAGCAATGTACTGAACAATTTTTTAAGATTTCTTCGCCCAAAATACGTCTTTTGACGTGAAAATAAGCCAAAATGAAGCAAAACATTTTTTTTTTGCTGACGAATGGTACATTATTTTTTAAAGCGCATCCACAGTATTGTGCATCATGTGAAAGCACGTTGTCTCAAATTTTTCAAAGCCCTTGGTTAAAAAATATTTCAGTTATTCACACCAGTCTGAAAAAACACTAAAAAACAAGCCCTTAATATAAAAAGTATACCAAGCTAATCACTTGCATGCATTCAATGACTACATGGATAACATGTAATGATCGAGTGAATCTGATCACGTGATTAAAAAAAAACCAGCTAAATTTACCAGGTTATTTTTAGAAAACTCGTAAAATATTATGTAATGTGCCAGAAAGCATTCACCTTTATATTTAATGAATTTACTGCTTATACATTTAGATAGCATTTTGACTCGCCACAAACAAACTACTGGCAGTAAAAACATGCATCAAGCACTTGCATTGACAGCTGAAACAGAAGAAAACTGTGCACAATAGAGTTTATATACTGTGTTTAAAAAAACTGTCAACAAAAAAAAGCAAATTATTTAAACAATTGCAGTTCAAGAAGTCGTAGTTGGTAAGAGATTACCGCCTATACTGCAGTAAAATTTATAGGAAATATATTGTAGCACAAAATGTATCTGCTCATCCATGCTGCTCTGTGAAAGTTTGCACAGTTCCCATTAAAAAACAACTGCTCGGAAAATAACACATTGACTATAAAAAAGAAGTATTAATTACCTTCAAAAGTTGAAACTGCTTGTTAATTTGTGCCTCCATATTTTCTGAGTAATTTGTTGATGGAAGCGTGTGTGTGTGATTAACTGGATTCAGGACAGCTACAGACTGCGTGAGCATGTAATGGTTAAGACTGTGCATGGCTGGCCACTGGACTTCGTACTCTGTAGGAAATGAGGAGTGGTTCCACTGCATGTTTGAAGATAATGGCAGTGCTGCAAACATTAGCAAAAACCCTTTTAATGAAAATCCAGTCTGTAAAAACCTTACAAATTTATGTAACTATGATTTTACTCTAAAAGTAAAATATTACTATGGCAAAACCAGCATACAATATTACAGAAAATAAACATCTGTGTTTGTAAGGCACAAAACATGTAATGATAAAATCTAACAAAGGTACTTTATTAACTACATACTCCAATAAGAGATGAAGATATATAGTCTTAGTAACCAACAAAGTCAATATACATACATATACAAACACGGACATATGTACATCAATTTATACAGAGAAATATGCAAATTTATTAAATTGCTCAAATGGGTCCCAATATGTATTAACGGTACCAATACTGGTATGTTTGAATTCAGCACTCTATAACAGCAATTACTTTTTTGAACTTACTGTAAAATAAATATGTAATAACAGTAACTGTCAGTTAAGTTAAATTTATAGAAATTATAGATGAATTTTATATACGTTTTAACAAACACAACTGGGCGTAGTTACGCAAAAAGGAACCAACCCACAAAGTATTTTATTTTGAGACACTCGTTCCAAGTAACAGGAGAAGGTCCAAAGTATTTCCTAGAAAAAGAACAAGCATTAAATCATAATATTCTAAGGATAAAAACAGCCCAGACAAAACTGTACATAAAAGGTTTAGATACATACAGTTGACTTTGACCTTGAATATCTCAGTTCCAGTAAATTGTGCATTGGGTGCTTTCTGCATGACTACATCCAATTCGTGTCATTATTAAAACAATTTCAAAAAATATAATTTTTTTCAGAACTAGTGTTTTCTCCAGCATTTGTCATTAGTTTGTTTCAATGTGCAGGATATCCAGCAAAAGTGTAATTTTAATTTCCAGTACATTTCCCATACATTTCCTACATTTCCTGAGAAATTCCAGTACACTGCTTTAAACGTAATACCATGTTGACTTGTGCTACCCAAGCAAACTAACAACCATACAGTTTTTATGTCATTTTTAGAGGTGGCGAAGGTACATAAAATGTATTACTTTAATCCAGTATTTAATTAAAATAATTTCCTTTACACAAATTTGTATATTGATTGACTTGTTGAAAGTCCTATTTTGTTGCATTTGATGGTTCCATGCAAATTAAAAATTAGTCCTGTAAGATGTAACAACTTCTAACAAGTTTGTGTTAAAAAATTGGTTTTTTAATCAAAAACTAAACAAATTTGGCTATTTTTTTATGTGACCTCAAGTCAATGTGAACAACACCAAAATGCACATGAATAGAATTGTGGGAAGAAATTTATAAAACATGAGGGTCCAGCACAATATAATATATTTTTTTTATAATTATCTATACAGTCTTAAATGAGATACCTTTCTTGACAAAAATTTACACAAAATAAAATTTAACAATTATGTAGCTTATTACCTTCCAGAATTTTTTACTTAGTCGTAACACTTTAAAACTGTGAGCTTTATTTAGGTCACAGTTTACGAAACAACATACTGTACGTATAAATAATATTTGGTAAAAGAAAAAGTGCTCAGGGATAAATATTTCAATTATTAATTATAACCTAAATACCTTATCTATTTATTCTGGTTGAGCATCTATATTCCCTATTTGTAAGTGCAACAATTTTATCCTTTTTATATTCACTGTTTTTGCCGACAATATAATTAATGCTGTATTTTGCCATACATTCCTGGTTTTTCATACGATTCATGATGGAAAATTTTGCGGTTTCAGACGACATCTATTCAGTCAAATTAGACATAACAACTTCATCGGAATCAAAACAATATTTTTTCTTAATCCTTGCTGTCACATAAATATAGTCAATCTTTATTTAATTACAATGTTAACCAAAATAAAAAATTACCACGTACCACGTAAAAACAGAATGAATAAACACATTCAACAAACCTATGACTAAACCTAAACAGTACGCCTGCCTTTTTGCTGCTTCGATATACTAGAACAGTGATGGCCAACTGGCCCGCATCACCGTTTTATACGGCCTGTGCGAAATATACGCCGTAAACAGAACTGTGCTTTTTTAAGATCTGTAAAATTGTGAAAATAATGTAAATGGTGGTTTGGCCCTCAAGTGTATTTTGTAGTGTTGTGTGGCCCCTGAAGTCAACGAAGCTGGCCTTCACTATACTAGAAAATTGCTTTCACTGTCAAAAATTGATTCTGTCGATTCAATTTCAATCGATTCTCGAATTAAATACATTATTTATATGGGATGCATTAAAAATTTAGCTTTTTTCTTGTAATTTAGGACAGAATGATGGGAATTCATGATTTTAAACCAAACTCTAAACGTCGCGAAAAGCACATGTCTCTAGAAATAACTAAAACTGCAGCAGTCAAAGTACCGCCCAATTTCTTGATGACTTAACGAAATGACTGGTGGCGGAGAAATTCCTACAGAAATTAAAAATGTCAAGTATATTTCCAGTACATTCCCAGCCCCAAAAAAAAAAATCACATACAATTCCCATACTTCCCGCACTTTCCCCGATTGCTGGACACGCTGAATGTGTTTAAAAGCACAAAATACATTAAAGCTTGCCCCTATAAAAATGTATTATAGACTAAATAATGAATTTTTATAAACTCACACCATTGTTAGTTAATATTGTTGAATCAAAGAAAAGACCCCAGTAAAAAAACCAAGATCGGTCAGTATTAGCTGCAGTCAATATATAACAAACGTTCAGTTTTGGATAGGACTGTATACATAAGCTCACTTCACAACATCCAAGTACAATCCTATTATAATGTTTCTGAAGGGACAAAAAAATGTTTTTTGAGCCACACTTGGCTGTTTTTTATGTTTAGGTTGTTTAAACATTCATTTCAATAAGTTTGGGATTTTTTTCTTTAAGTTTTAATGGGGTTTCCTATCTAGTTTTGTTTTTGTGTGGCTTTTTCCCTTTTGTTCCTGAGTCAGCGCTTACTCTTCCCGCTTCCTCTATTTCCCTCACCTCCTCGTCTGTGCTGGCAGCTGAACTTCGGTAAATGCAATGGCAAAGCGAGCGGGGAGGGGAGATGGAAGAGTGGTAGAGTATTGAAGCAGTGTGTGGCTGCATGACTTCTGAAGTAGGAGCAGAGCAAGCCAGGTGGAGGACGCGGCCAGGGCCAGCAGGGAGTTTTAAGGGATCACAGCCGGTTTTAACAACTGAATTGAAACAGTGAAGAGGTTCTACTGCCTTCTGCACCCTAAGTCTGTCTTTCCTGGCATGGAGTTTCAGGGTTTCCAAAACAACGTTAAATTGTTCTATAAGAATTCAGGTAGGACGTGTGAGCAAGGACAATATGTAATTTTCGCCGTATTCCGTAACTGTAAGTGTGAACATCAAAGTTTTTTAGGACATAAGCCATTGCGGGCGAATGTTGCCATATTGCAGAAAAACCCACAATAAAACAAAAAAAAATTACAAAGGAAGAAAAGCCAGTAAGCAGTAGTCAACAGACATAAAACATATAATTCCTGAAAGGAATTTACTCTTATCCCAGAAAACAACACAAGGGCAAGAATGGATACAAACAACACAAAAATTAATTCCTAAGTGGAATATAGTCGACTGCAGGAGGACGACACAAAAAAAAACCAAAAGAAAGACGAAAAAATAATAAAAAACAACAAAAATTGGGTGTGCGGAAATAAACAACGATGACGACAACACAAATAATGAGAGCGACAACAGATGCGACCTTTTAGGAACTGGTATCTGTCCCCATCTTCAGACACATGTACAGACTGAGGAATTCCAGCAAACTGACTAAGACATCTGGAAAAACAAGGGTCTTATATAAAAAAATGCCTACATGTAGCTCAGACAGGGACAGTGCAGCTGCTTCCTGATTGGTCGGGCAGCTTGTAATGGGCTTATATGCAGTGAGATGTGAATCATGTCTACTGTTTTGCTAACAAATGGTTTGGAAAAACATAATCGTCAATGATTAATTATCTCTATTTATATTAGTCTTTTTGATTAAAGGAATCTAGGTTTTTTTAGTTCAGTACTATGTTGGCTGATCACTTTACTACTGCTGGTGATAAAAGCAGATTCCTTTATTTTCCTTTTTGTCGGGTTCGCCTAGAGTGTAATTGGTGTAGCATCTTACCACAATATCTACGACTGTTTTCCCAGACATGTTCGGTTATTTGTGCTGTCGTCATCGTTCATCCATTTTCGTACACTCCAATTTTGTTGTATTTTTATTATTTTTGGTCTGTCTTTTTTTTTTTTTTTTTTGTGTTGTCCTCCTCTAGTTAACTATATTCCACTTAAGAATTAATATTTGTGTTGTTTGTATCCGTTCTTGTCCCTGTGATATCTATATGTTTTATGTCTGTTGACTACAGCACACTGACTTTTCTTCCTTTTTTATTTTGTTTCACTGTGGGTTTTTCTGCAATATGGCAACATTCACCTCCAATGGCATATGACCATAAAACTTTGATGTTCATAACAAAAACCTGTTTAAGAATTGTTCAAAAATCACTGTAAGAGTGGCTTTCCTTTACACATCTCTGGTACCTGTGACCCAAATTGCATCATGAGAACTACTCAACACCCAGATTAAAAGTGAAAGAGATATTACGAAAGGAACTGGGGATATTGTTGAAAATCTTTCATGAAGTGCATTTTTTTATGTACTCGAGTGTTCTCTAGAACAAGGACATAACCACAACTTTGGTTGATACGATGCGGGACGTAAAAGTTGTGTAAACATAAATATTCCGTTGCACCCCTTTTTAATTAGCAAGTAACTTAAAAAACACTAGCTGGGGAGCGAGTTGTGAGCACAAGATAATTGTTTTTGTATGCAATAATTTTGTAGTGTTGTGTGAACTGAATTATTGTTAGACATTTATTATTTTGTACAATGGGGCACGTGCATGTGGATAGGCCCGAAAGCATTTTACGAGATATTGTCCTAGACGAATTCAAAGTGAAAAATTGCTGTAAATCTTGCTTTGTAGGGCGAACCCATGACCTAATGAGTTTGTAATTATGGTGGGATACTGTGTTATTTCTCTTGTTAATATATTTGTTTAATTGAATGGAGTTGTGTTTGCAAGAATTGTAGTATAACCTGTTTGGTTTCACCCAGGGAGGTACTCAGGAGGGGGTTAGGGTCTGCTATTTCACTGTAATTGAACCACACGTTATCGGCTGGTGGATACCCTGGGCAGAGAGGGTGCCGAGAAGATATGTGGTTCACTTTACAAATGAGAAAACATTATAAGATTATCTACTATAAACGAGTTTTAGGGACCAAATGAAGGTAGCACTATAACCAGGAAAACATTATTATAAGTAGGAACATTATAAGAGGGTTATTCTATTGTCCCAACACAAACATAACAAATTGTAGCAGTTTTCAGAACTATTTAACAACTACTGAATACTGACTTCTTCAGGCCACCAGTAACATGACATTAATAAGCCAATCATACATTTGCAACAATATTTTTACTACACAAAAGGAGAAATATATTAGTTAATTTAATCAGTAGCTGACCCATTCAACTGTTAAGAGGCATACAAAGCAGGTGCTCTGCACCTGTGGTACAGGAACAGGCAGGTGATAAGTGTTAGGCTGGTTCATGCAGTATCTTTATGCGCGAAGCACAAAAATGGCGTGCAGTGTTTTGGTTGTTGGTTTATCCTATGAAACTTTTTTTACTATGGGAAGTGCATAGTCAAGTTCAGCGCGCGCTTCTCTAGTCTTGTTTTATGATTCCAGTTGATATTTTAATGCATCAGCAGTATGAATAAGCTGTTTTTAGCCATTGTGAGGTGCCCTGAAACAATGTTCCTGAGCATGGTTCCTACAAAAATAAAATCCAGTAGCACAGTTTTAAAAGCATTTTCTTTCCATATATAGAGATATAGCACGCATGTTTAGTAATATTTCTTAAAATTACTTTTTTCTAACATGCTGCAATGCATACTTTATGCGCCAAATGTGTAGGGCTTTTAACCAACGTTTTGTTTTGGCTATTTGAATAATTAAAATTAATTACTCACCACTATTACTTAAGGCTTGGTTTGAGCTGCCAAATTATATATTTTAGTTATTCACTTTTTTGAAGTACTGATAAGAAAAACTTTAAATTCTGTGACTTTACCGCAAATATGTATACCATTCACTAAACCACAAACATTGTGAGTTAGCTGTTAACGTATAATTATGATGCTATCAGTCTGGCAATTTTTTTAACATCCATAATTTGCTTGGGTGTGACATAATTATACATTACCAGCTCATTTGTTATCTCTGTACTGTAGCTTAAAATAAATAAAATTTGTTGTACAATTGCTACATTAATATGTTGTGTGTGTTAATAGATAGCTTTAAAGTAGTATTTACTTGAGTAAGTTAATTACACACACTCCAATATATGCTACCAATTTCAGAATATTAACATTTAGGACACTGTATTATGTATACAACCATTACTGTTTGGTTACACTTACTCCACTGTGGTGGTGTTCTTTTTTTAATATATGTAACAAGAAAATTTTTTAAATCTTAATATATGACATAAACAGGCTACATATTTCATTTACATGTTCTGATACAGACAATCAAGTTATGATCTGTAAGTGCCTAAATTTTATTTATTGTACATCACCTACTTTTTGCTTAAAGTCAGAGTAGTTTGTTGAGAATGGTCGTAGGCCACAGGGCGGGGACACAGTTATGTTGTGCAGTGTCACAGTCCATTGAGCACGGGCACAGTCCTCTGGGCAGGGACACAATTTATTTGAAAAAAAAAAAAAAATGCCAAAAATATTTGGATTAAAAAACATTATAACACAGCAGCCAAAAAAAATCTGTGTAGTACTACATTAAGAAAAATCATCCTAGACAGCCTTTGTACTGTACCGTATTTCGTCCAATATGGCTGTCATAGTTTCTAATGCACCATAATGTCTTCTGTATTGGTCAAGCTAAGTTGGTTTGCAACAGTCCGGTTGGCAGCAGTTCTCCACTTTTCAATTCTCCATAGGTCTTACAGCCCATGTCTTTCATAATTTGGTCCATGTATCTTAATTGTGGTCTATCTCTAGGTCTTTATCCACCAACACACCTCATCAGAATTGTATTCAGTAGTTCAACATCTCATTAGATGGCTTGTTACATATACTCTTCTTTCAACCACTGATTTCTAAAAGCTTCTCTTCTCAAAAAATGCAAGATACAGAAATCAATTTAAATACTGTTAGAAGTTGGGCAAGTTAAGCTGAGGAATGGAGGTCTTTGATTAAATAAAATACGTAAAGCACTGCCTACAACTAACTTAACCAAAATGACTGAACGTCACTAACGATCAATCACTACTAAATACATGTCTCTGTTAAAGGCATGAGTATGTCACAAGTAATGGCAAACAGTACAAATCATTTCTATATACGTAACAGTTATAAATTCGGAACAATAAAGTCACAGTCCTCTAAACAAGCTCTCTGTTTATTAAATGTCTCTCTATACACTCTCAAATGGCAGACCCAAAGTCCTCATTTGATGCTCCATGATGGTCCTCATGACGTCACAGAATGCCCTTGTCGACACTACTACTTGAAGCACACAAAATTTCAGAATACTCGTGAGTACCGATCGTAACCCATCACTGTCACCACAATTCACTCAACTCACACACGAGATGCCTCACAGCAAAAGCTCTCTCAGCTTGTGGCACAGCTCTCTTACATAATCAAAATCAACAGTCCAGAAACCTCACAGGGACTCGGTTCAGAGTTGACAAGAAACATGTCACATTATCATTAAAAGTACCATCACGGAACAGTGAATAGGTAGAAGAATTCTCCAGGTCATGTTATTGACTGTTTTTAGACTGCTTACGAAACTCAAGATAGGCATGCAGCTGGCTGCTGCGCCAAAACACAATGGGCAATATGAGCCACATACGCACACCGCCGTCTTTTACTCCTGCTGCACACCTACTCAACTTATGCTACTCACATGATAGTGGCAGCTCACAACAATATAATACATGGTAGCTTTGTGTTTCATTAGCTGTAATGGTAAGGTATTGTATAACAAGGTAAATAGCTTCATGTAATACTGCTCATATGCATTAACAAAAAAAAAATACTTTTTTTCACACTGTGGTTACTTAACAAACATTTAAGTTTCACCTATGCCTGGTTGCCAAGTTTCATTTATTGCATGTTAACACACAGAAGTTGATTTTAATATTTCAGAATGCCATAATTTTAAATTATCCATAACAGTTAAATAATGCCACAATGAGGATATCAGTTATTTTTTTAATTTTGTATTTATTCAAAAGTTCATTTAGTTTAATGAATAATGGTAACACACTATATTTGTGCCCATATAGCCGTAGGAAAATGTCAATAAAAAGAGTATTTTAGCTCTGTACTCTGTGAAAACAAGTGGCAACATGTTGATGTCCCTGTGAATGTCATTGGACTTGTTGCATGTCTGTTTACTCTTAACTCAACAGCAACTTACGTTTAATCCAAGAAATTGTGTTAAATTCAGTTGTTTGTGTGGTAAGAACAGGTATGGCTTGGACTCCAAATAGTTATACAGTATGTGTCTAGAGTAGTTCCTTTGTGCAGCAAATACAATTAAATTTACTCCAAATACAATATTTACTACAGCACCTTCTGACAATACAAGACGGACTACATGGTTTCTAAAAAAAAAACTTGAAAGTGTTTGCTAAAAGTGACAAAAGTATAATATATGTATGTGATGGTTATTTCAGTGCATTGTGTACCGTATTACATGGTAAGCATGAAATAAATAAGTTCTTTTAAGTTACAAGCTGTAACTAAATCTCAACATCTGTTAAATTTACTGTGTTTTTGCTGTTCCACTGCATGGCCGCACCGCCTGTAGAAACGACACAGCCAATAGCCGAGCGCAAGTCCCCAGTGACTGGCCAATAATTCGAGAGGTGGGTGGGGTTTTACAAAATGTGTCAATACAGGTTGTCCAGCAAAAATTGTACTTTAATTTCTAGTACATTTCCCACATTTCCCGAGAAATTCCAGTACAGTGCATTAAACGTGAGACTATGTTAACTTGTGCTATCCAAGCAGATTAACAATACCATGAAAATGTTTTATTAATTTTAGAGGTGGTAAAGGTGTGTAAAATATACCTGTCACTTTAGTCCAGTATTTAATTAATTTCATTTCCTACACACAAATTTTTAAATTGATTGAATCGTTGAAAGTCCTCTTTTGATACAATTCATGTTTCAGTCCACGTGAACAACACTGAAACAAATATGAATAGAATTGTGGGAAGAAATTGAAAAAACATGAGGGACCAGTACAATAGCATATTATATTTCTTATTATTTATACAGTTTTAAATTAGACACGTTTATTGACAAAAATGTACATACAATAAAATTTAAAAGTTAAGTAGGTTATATTACCACCCAGGATTTTTTACTTAGTCCTAACACTTTGTGAGCTAAATTTATTTACGTCAAATTTTACGAAACCACTTAAGACACATAAATATAATTTTCGGTAAAAGAAACAAGTGCTAACGGATAAATATTTCAATAATTAATTATAACCTAAATAACTTGCATGTATTCAGGTTTAACAACCATAACTACTACGTATTTTTAGGTGCAATAAATTTATTCTTGTTATTTTCACTGTTATTGCTGCCGATACAATTAATACTGCATTTTGCCATTCATTCTTGGTTTTCATACAATGCATGACGAAAATGTTTGCCATTTCCAGAGACACCAATTCAGTCAAATTATACATCAAAACTTCTTCGGAATCGCGACAATCTTTGTACTTAATCATTTCTGTCGCATAAATACGTTCAATTTCTACTTAATTACAATGTTAAATATCGTAACGAATTACAATGTACAATGTAAAGAAAAAGATAAATAAATGAATTTACTAAAGATAAACATACGCCAGCCATTTTCTCGTCCACATCGACATACTCTAATATCTCTTTTGCTGTCTAAAATTGATTCTGTCGATTCACTTACAATTGATTCTCGAATCAAAGTCGTTATTTACTATGGAACATGTTAAAATTTCTGCATTTATTTTGTGATGTCGCATAGAATGATGGGACTTCACGATTTTAAACCAAAATTGAAAAATTCAAGACTTTGCGTGTTGCGAAAAACACTTATCTCTAGAAATAACTGAAATTGCAGCTGTCAGAGTACCGTCCAATTTCATTATTGATAACAAAAAATGATTGGTGCCAAAGAAATTCCTGCAGAAAAGAATAATTTCAAGTTGATTTCCCACACATTCCCGACCACGAAAGAATCACATACAATTCCTGTACTTCCCCCAATTTCCCGATCGCTGGACACACTGCAATAAATAGGCAGCACTGCTGTTGGCAATTCTGTCACTAACAAGAAATGTAACAATAATTGGGATGAAATATTTATATTTAATAGCTAAACTAATATGTTATATTGAGCCTTTCTCTTTTTAATTTATTTTTAGGGTGATATTATGTATTTAATTTTGATTTGTGAATTTTATATTGGGTTTACTTTGGTGGTCGTTACTCTTAATTTCTGTGTGTCAGTTCACTTTCCCCTCCTCGAGTCCGACCCCTTCCCGCTCCTCTTTCCCTTCTCCCTCTTCCACTCCTCTTTGCCTCTGTGGGAAGTGGCGCTCTGACGCATGTGCACTCGAGGCAGGTGGGGGGAGAGCCGGCCAGCGGCGCGGTCATAGGCCTCAGGGAGTGTTGTTCTACATTTGGTGCTGCTCTGGGTTAGAGTCGAATGTACAGAGGACGGAGGAACTACAATGAAAAATGCAGTGAGAGAAGGCACCCGGACAGCTGTACTCCCGCTGTCGAAGTTTGTTATTTTGATTGTGCACTTACAAGTTCATGTGCATGCATGTATTAACGAGACATCTAGATAATTCCACTGTCTTTGGAGGGAATGCTGGGTTGGACTTGTGGTGAGATATGGCAGTAGGATGACAGCTTTTTAGAAACTTTGCTCCACGTTCTCACCCTTTCGATGATTTGGCTTTGCGCTTTCTGTTGAGTATTTCACTAAATGGAAGTAAATTGTGCTGAAGGCTACTGTGCTGAAAAGTGGGAGATTTAACGCCGGCTAGGTCGGCTTTAGGTACAATATGTTTGGAACTCAAAGGCCTAAGAACATGCACATTTAAAGTGTTCAAATGTATTTCAATCTAAGTAAAAACTTGTTTGGATTTACTTTGAAGATGGATTTCCTTTTTTTCATTGTGTATTTGTTAGAAATAGCTTATTTATATGTAATGAATTTTTTTTAATGTGTACAGGGTGCGTTATAGCAAATATACCCGGAGTTTCTTTTACTAATCGTATATTATAATAAATGGGGACTTCATGGTTTGGAGTCATGAGAAAGAAAGAAACTATATGTACAGCAAATCTGTTCGTCAGGGCCAATATGTTTGTACTTCTCGCTAGATCACAAGTCAGAATTATTTCCTCCCAAAATAGGCTTCTAATATATTTCTTAACTTCCTTACAATTCTAAACATTCACATTTGCAGAAAACATTAAGAGGATATATTTTTGTCGTTTAAAATATGCTCACGACTGGAAAATGTTAGAATCTTAATTTCTTAATTTTAGACATTTCGGCTGTGCACTTCAGGGGCCTTGTAAGTTTCGCAACCGATTGACGTTGTTTGTGCAACTCAGTGCTGACTTTGATGGACGATGAGCTAGTTTTGTGCGGGCGTGAGCTAGACCTCATTTTTCCATTGATGTGGGGCTTTGTTTTGCTCAACAAGGCCTGTCAATTGTAAAAAACGGGGACTTGGTAACAATGGCGGCTACCAGTTGCCCAAAGAGACAACTGTAGAGGGGGCTAGAGATCTTGTGCAGTATCTCATCATTTAATTTATCTCTAGCGAGTGCTCTACCAACATTTTTCTCACAGGTTTTTGTTGTTTTGTTTAAGAGCTATGTCCCGTAAACTTCTAAAACCTTAGAAGAGGCTTATTACTTTCGGAGTAAAGCTACAGTTACATTTTCAACGTAACATTAAATGATTAGTGTCACCGGATAAAGTTAACATCCAATTTTCAAAGTCACAATATTAACAGTTCTCAATATACAACCTATATTTAACTTATATGTAATGACTTCTATAAAATCAACAGTAATAGTACGAAAACTCAAATTTAACATTACAATAACCAAATATTGATTCTCAACATGACCTTAAAACATTTACAAAACAAAAAACTGCCAACCTACACACATGCAGGTCACATATTTGCATATATACAGACCATCAAGCTGGTTACTTCCACTTCCCTTGAGATTCTTCCTCAGAAATTAACCACTACAAAAAATTGTTAATTTACACAGGGTTTTAGCTTCAAATACTACTAAAAATTTGTGTTTGCATAGAGCAATGGTAGAATATGGCAAAAACTGACTACCAATCAAATCAACTGTGATATACTCGGGGTATGTTTATGCAACGCGTAAATAACACAATATTCTGCAGTAAAAAATGTGACGTTGATTGTAAACATAATAAGCTGGTTTCAGAAACTACTGCATAATTTGCTTGCTGTCTTATTTTGATCACAACACTATAGTATACGCCAAATACAGTGATGTCACAAAATAGATATACTGCCCCAAAAGCAATAATACTTTCAAATATGACAAAGATAATTAAATACAGTAAACACTTGTTTTATCGGACCTCCATTCAGCAGTATGCAGAGCTAGTCGCTCATTACTGTTTTGACGTATCCAGGCAAGAACAACTATCATGTCTACTTAATTTTTTATGCAGTTGCAGTGTGTGCGCGTTAAAGATTATGTGTTGTTCTTTAATGAAACTAACCAACTGTGTTTATTCGTATTATTTCCGTGCCCTTATTTGCAATGACTTAGAAACAAAAAATTTAATTCATCAGTCCACACGTGTTTGTTACATAAGTTACGCAATCTTGGGCTACCCCTGGGACAGACGACATCTCGGTAAAATGTTGCCACAGCTGTCCACACGGCTCTCTTGTTTTCGCCTTTCTCACTCTCAGCACTTCCATCCCTTTCCCTTCAGAAAGAGTTGAGAATGGTGGCGAGATTATTATCTCACAGATATGGTATATGATACTGCATCGGGATGCAAATGGCAGTAGTTAAGCTGGAAATTTTTCAATTGTGCTATATATTTAGTAAATAAACACTTTACTGTGAAATACAAAACAGTAGCTCAAGTTCACGTGTCATGTTACCACGCAATGTAACATGAAACCAAGCTGGTGGTAAACCTATTTCTCCTTCTATCCCTCTCCTTTTACTCTTACCCCGCCATCCACTCTTGGTTATCTCAATGAGCCAACAAAGGCGCATGCTTATCTTTCTACTCCCGCCAGTCATCACAAACCTTGCCCCTCACTCACTTCCAGCGATTTAACGACAAACACGCTGTGTTGCCACATGCATTACACTGCTATTGCTTTATAGTATCTATCGGCTTCTTGTCTATTTCCGTATGCAGATTTCGGTATTTCGCCATTTACCAGACATTCTGATTTACCGGACCACACCTCCCTCCAATTAGTCCGTTAAAACGAAGGTTTACTGTACATGAAAGCTAAGTTTAACTACAATGATCCTGGAAACGCAGATTAATAGAAGTCGCATTCAGGGTTTGAAAATATAGATGTGCATTCTTTCTCCACATGTTAATGAATGTTGAGCCACTCGTGCAGTGATGCTATGAATGACAACTGACAGGACGATGCTTCCAGTTACGTGCAACAGCCTTAGAAATTTTTCCTAACCACCTACTGTTACGGTAGAAACTATAAATTCTGATCAAAACACCCACATTAATGTTTTTTGAAGACATCATTACAGACTTTTCAAAAATTATAATTGCATACAAATTAAATACCTGTGCATTTTATGCCATGAACTAATTATTGCTAACTCCTTAAATTAATTCTGAGATTTACAATGTATTTCCATTCTCCTTCCCAATACTTATATATTCTCAACAAAATGAAAAAACACAACAAAAATATAAAAAATGCTTATACTGACAAACAGAAAATAAAACACCAAAACATGTAACACAGCAAACAATGTAATGAAAACACCAAAAATTTTTTTAGATGTAATGCTTTGTGGAAAGGCTGAAGCCCTAGCTTCCTTCATCCCACTTACACATCAGATTACCCATACGCATCTTTCATTTAGAACTTAAGGACTGCTAGTGCCAAAAATTTAACCTTTGTAAGGCTTCACATATCACAGGACTGTTGGAAGCAGAGGTAAAGTCGACCCTAGACATAATTGAATTATGATAGATGAACAAAGCATGTACAGTATGCTCCAGAACAAAATGTGCAAGAACTATGCACATGCACAATTTGTGGTATTTAATTGTTCATGAAGTAGTTCAGTGTTGTTCAATAAAATGTGTTGTCATTGTTACCTGAAAACTTTCAGAAACCAATTTTGAATTCTTGGTTTTCTCTAAGTACTTATGTTTTGGCACGTACTGTGGTCA
Organism: Medauroidea extradentata; assembly: GCA_003012365.1. Taxonomy (NCBI): domain Eukaryota; kingdom Metazoa; phylum Arthropoda; class Insecta; order Phasmatodea; family Phasmatidae; genus Medauroidea; species Medauroidea extradentata. The sequence goes on from PNEQ01000039.1 coordinate 16,676, forward strand.
TAAACTAAAGGTGGGCCCTGTTATGTTACAGCTGCAGTGCTCCACCATGAAAGGAGAAGTAAAATTATTGGGTTGGAATTTTCCTCACTACATGTTGTTTTCTTCCTCACAACTTATTGAAAACAAAGTAAAAAAAGGGGCTGCCTTTATCCTTAACTAGCTGTTATCTACAGGTGTGGTATAATTATTAAAAATCCTGGCTTGTCCTACAAGCAGTGCAACTGCTCTAACAATGTAGGCACTAAGTTACTAACAGGTAAAGATGAGAATGAACCTACCATGTTTCTGTCAGCTCAACATGTAAATGTATGCCTTACAGTACTGGACTAACGTTTAATATCACCCATCACCGATCATGTGATAGCACTACTGGATGTACGCAACATGCACTAAGTTGCTCTTGTCTAGTGAAAGCGTGACTGGCTTTTTCACAACTTGTAAGAAGCCAATGCAGTTCACGAGGCAGTACTGTAGGCCCAGTAGTACTACCAACTGCACGTATCAGCATACAAAGCATCAACGGTTTCTTTGTTCAAGAATTCAGGTAACATGAAGTTAAAGCTTTGGTTGTAATTTTCGTGGTGTTCTAGTATTGTTAACGCAAAGAGGCAAAATAATTCACAATTTATTCACAAGCGAATTTATTATAGCATTCACAAAAATTTTCAACAGTGCATTTTCAATTTATGGAAAATTTGACATTTCAAAAAGTGTTGAACATTGCACCACAACACATGTAACCAACGAGTATATCAATAATAATAATAAATATGATCATAAAAATCGTTCAATTATTGAAGAGAGTTCTGCGAAGTACAGGCTATTTACAAACAAATTAAAATATGTAACAAGTGTCAAATTACAATCAACTAAGAAATTATTTCAAGAAACATTTTGTGGTGCAGAATACAAATGTACCAATTAACAACGTTTTACTGTGAGAAAAAGTACAAGTAATAACCAGCAAACTGGGAACAGACAATTTTTGTACCTCAAATGGTTGTTTCAACTATTTTAAACATAGTCATAACCTTGTTTAGTTATCAATGCAGTTCTTATATACTCAATCTTTAGAACATAACTTTATTTTCACTTAAGTTTTTAGATTTCTTAAAATAAAATACAATTCTTGGGTGTGGCTTTATATTCAGCAAGTTTATTTGTGTACGTTTTACTGGCTATTGTTTAATATTGTGCGATTTGTCATAGTGTTGGGACAGTGTAGGGAAGAAACATTTTTGCGAGCCTGACTATACAAGCTTGTTTAGCCTCGTCCGGGGCGAGATGCTGACCGGTTCGGCACCCTCAACCCCTCTGGAAGAAGGAGGGGGACACTGCTGGACAGCAGGTATAGAGAGATGGTAGTCAGTGAGGAGTGTGATGTTGTAGCAGCTGCAGTAAAGAGCTATGAACCTCTACACAGTGGTTTTTCATTTTGTGCAAGTGTAGCAATGTTTGAGTCAGAACATTGGTCCTCCGGGTCGGATCGGTACGACAAATAAGTGTTTACCGGTTCCACGAATAAATGCATGGCGCATGTTTTATGTTGAGTTGTACAATAAACACGCGCCCGCGCGTCGCGTTGTTCGTCAAGGCATCCTCCCGGCCGTGGCTACCTGCTCTAAGCCGCTCGCCGGGCGCCGGGGTGAGAGAGCCACGTTCACGGAATGCTCGAGCTACTGTTCATCCGCGTTAGCTCTCTCCCGCGACCGCGCGCGCCGGCCAACAGGGCAGCCTCAGCGCAGACCTCCCATGCCGACATCTAGGATCTACGGTGAAGACAGAGGGTGAGTCAGACATATTTACAGGCTTCCTATTCCTAGTTTTAAGTTAAATCCTTCCCACCTGCCACCCTG
>PNEQ01000039.1:19531-37325 GCA_003012365.1 Medauroidea extradentata
GTGAGTGTGTGTGTGTGAGTGTGTGTGTGAGTGTGTGTGTGAGTGTGTGTGTGAGTGTGTGTGTGAGTGTGTGTGTGTGTGTGAGCGTGTGTGTGAGCGTGTGTGTGAGCATGTGTGTGAGCATGTGTGAGCGTGTGTGAGCGTGTGTGAGCTAGTGAGCGTGTGAGCATGTGAGAGTGTAAGAGTGTGAGAGTGTGTGTGTGTGTGTGTGCGTGTGTGCAGACAATTATTTTCTGGGATAAAAGAAATATAGTACAAGGCAACAGTGTAACTAATAACTGTAAGAAAAGAGAAAATAACTTTTTGAATAAAGGGAGCTAATAAAATTGTGCAGTGAAAACAATAAATTATATTTAAACAAACATAGATTCTTGTGGTGAAAGATCACACAGACCTAATTTCTACAAAGAATCATGGAAGACTAAATATGTGAAATAGAAGTGCAGTGAGCTATGCAAACACTCTAAACTTGACTGATTAAATATTTTATACATGAAATAATACTAAATTTAGTTATAAATGTATTTTATAACTTATAGTTAAGGTAAGTAACTGAAATTTGCCCAGTAAGTCTCGGAGAGCAACATAAGCACTCACACAGATATCCTTGTGAGCGCTTTAAAAAATAAAGAATGTGATTTTTAACTCAAGCTGAATCTATTTCAAATTCAAGCAAAATCTACAACGTATTCCATGAAACTTCAATGCGGACGATAAAACTACGTCCCCACTGTAGGCTTTTTAAGTGAGTGTCATACTTTACGCCAATTCTTTGGTAGGAGGATGAAAATCTGCAACTCTCACCTACTGCAGTTTAATCCTTACCCCATACTTTGGGACGTCAAAATACATTGGCAGTGAACAACTTACACTCCGATCTCGTCTTGGTACCTCGCGACATGTCTTTCTCTTACGTTTCCCACAATGTTCTATATAAAGCCGCAAAATTCCTAACATACGTTGTTGATTCCATGTAGCACACAGTTTTATTGCCCTGCTGGATTAATAAAAAAACATATTTCTGTGGCTTCACTTGCATAGACATATTTTACATGATTGAATAATATTTATGAAATATCTATAATAACCCTCTGCTCTAATCATCCAAATCATTATTAAATTTAAAGAATTTATCCCTTCACCAGATCAAATAAAATGAAATTACATAAAATCAACAAAAATATACATAAACTAGCATTCCCCCGCGGCTTTGCTCGAGAGTATCATTGATAACTGATAATATTTACTTTAATTGAAAAACATCTTTGTACACCAGATTAGTACTTCAGTCATCAAGTGTTAGAATGACAAAGCTGCTAGTTGAGCTAACTCTACAGTAGAATTAGTAGCTATGGCTGTCCACGCGAAAAGCAGTCTTCAGTTTGTCCCTGTCACTACCAGCGACTTCACCTGGACCTTATTTATAGCACTGCAAATATGACGGTGTGGTGAATTCATAGACTCTTAAATGTAAGAGGTTAATCAAAAGAAAAATGTCTGGTTTACCCTGTGCACAACCATTGGTGACGGTGCACTCAATTACATATATTTTAAAAATATTCGCTTGAAGTTTATAATGTCGTTAAAAAGTTTTGGTAGGAAAATGTTTCACGGAAACATATTTAGTGCCCCATCCTTGAGATTAGTGAGATGATATATTACGTGAACTCATATTGTCGAGAAACCTAAGTGGAAAGTGAACAGCATAATCCATTTCACCCCGTTTAAACGACTACATGCAAATTGCACTAATTTGATCTGTCTTGCAGTTGTGTATCAGAATTGAACGACGCACGCAGCATTTAACGGAATTTGAGCCTATTAATCTCCCGGAATGTAGACCTGGGCTACAAACAACTGCGTAACGTAAAGTCGAAATAATTCGTGAAAACTAATTTAATTTAAAAAATAAAATATTAATCTCCTGTGCTCATAGAGGTTGCACAACACCTCCACTCAACAGATTACTGTAGAGAGAAACTCCGGTATAATTTATTTATCGCTGGTCGTACTTGCTTTTCGCATCGTCTGCATTAAAAGTTTAAAAACTTAGTTTTATTCTTAATAATCAGTTTATTTTATAAAGTAAAAAACTTACAAATCATTTTTAAATATTTACGTCAGCATCATTATTTCTCTAGAATGAGCCTACTTGTTTTTTAAAGGATGTAAGCAATGGGAGCTAATAGATACTACTTGTACAAGCACCAAAAATGTACGGTTTGACAAATAAATCTGAAATAAATTTAATTTACTTCTAAGGATAAATTCAAAGATATGATCAAAGATTATCTGCTGTGCCACAGTGGGAAATCACATATTTGTTGAAAAATTTTAGGTGTTATGCGAATATCAAGTATGACTATGTCACAAAATTTGAGGTCTCTGTTGAATCAGTGCTCTACGTTGTGAAGTACTTTGCTATACCAGCCCATACATTTCTTTTTATAAGCTTTAATAAATTTTGACAGCAGTCTAGCTATTTTATGACAGAGGCCACCACATAACCAGTATGCTGGTTCTCCAACAAAAAGCTGCCAGTGTGTTAGGGCAGAACCAAGGCTGCCTGCTGTTGTATGCAAAGTGTTTATTTAGCCGTCCTCCCACAGTGTGACGACGTTGTCCATTTGGCAAGGCCTGGCTTACCCAGCAGTATGAAAGTTTAGTGTATTTTTTAATATAAGCATCAAATGTGCCCTTCTGTCCAAATTGAAAAGTGTACAACAAGGTTTGGTGAAATGCATCATTGCAACAGTGGACTGTAGCCCTGCGCTGTTGCAAGAAGCCCACTACCGACTATTGATTCAAATAACAGAAAGTTTAATGCTAAAAAGACTTTAATGGTGAACTGAAATTAATAATATCCTCTGTATTATATATTATACATTTTTTTCTGTGCCTTAATAGTACAGTTAATATTGAGATAACTTTAATGTTAAGAGTAATAATTGGTTGTGTAATCACTAAACCAACCACTCAAGAACATCTCTAAATTTTATTTTATCTTATTGTATAACTTTAATATTTTTTTCTAATGCATAATTTGTTGCTTTCATAGCTACTCATGAATACTAATTTTCATCACAGCCCTAGCATGTTGACGTCAAATTAAAGCTCTCGTAATTTCCAGAAATTTATCAACAAAACTTTTTGCTGTATCTTTTCTCTGTTACTTGTAATTCTACTTTTAGTAATGTTATGTCAGTTTCTGCTAGTGTGGTAATTAGAGCCGCGACAGAGCGTCGCCAGGCCAAGGGGATGGCAGTGCCTCAGGAACGTGGGTTGGGCACCGCACCCTAGCGACGGGGATGCATCAGCCCACCACCCACTTCCTGTCCGCCATTGGCGCAGTTTCAAATTTATTTGACTTTAAATTGCTTTATGTTTTCAAAGTAAAATATTGTAATTAAAATTAAGCTCATGTAACCAGGAATCATTACGTAAAAACCAAATTAACTTACATCTGTAATTGAATATGTTAATAAATGGTGCGTCATCGGATGTCAGTGCTCTCGTGCGCGGGAATCTTGTTGAGTTCCCCTCATCAAGATCGCCGCTCGACCCATTCTTTTAGCGGCTTTTGGCATGGTATGATGTTTCCGGAGGGCGTCGTGGAGACATGTAGATGGGGTGGTTTTGAACATTGCTTCATCAAGAGGGTGCTGGCATTGGGCAATGCTCTTGTAATCTTATTTGTCAGAGGAAAAAGTGCAGATAATAAACTGACTTCGTCGAGAATGCTGGCCACATTATTAATAGTTGATCCTACCACATGTGTTGAATCCTACCCCCTAAGGTAAGAGCTCCTGCCTCCGCACGCTACTGCAGAGGTTTCTTATGTAAAGAAGAAAACTTTTATCTACAAGAAAGGGTGTCCCAAGCCGGTACCACCACAACGTATGTGTTGAGTCTTCAGGCAAGTACTAGTCTAGAAAAATTTTTTTGCCTAAACTACAAGTAAAAATTTTAAAAATTTCAATTTCGACAGTCATTCCTAAACATATTTTTTGCTGTGTAGCATGGAAGCTATGTTCAAGATAACCACATGAAATTTCTGAGACAAATATAACTTGAGCACCAAAATTTATAAACACAACAACATTTTAAGACTATTTGATCATTTAAAAAAAACTATATTTAAAAAAAATAACTGTAAAAAAATTCAAAACTTTAAATTTCCCTTTATTACTGTACCTAATTACAAAAAAATTATTTTTTTTCTATTTAATTTGATACAGACTGACCTTATAACCTCATTTTGCATGGGAACCACCTACCAAAGTTTGTAAAAGTTCAGTTTGGTATTTTTATTATTGTTAGCAGCTTGTGAACACTTTACCTTTAAAATATTCCTATAAAACATTTGTTAATATAATAGCACTAAAATATTGGATGTTGGTGCAACCAGGAATTTAACAATAATTTTAACTTCTGGAAAAATGTAACTTCTCAAATGATACAACACATTTTTCTATAACACCACAACAATATATATAATAACATAACATTGTGACACTGCGACCCCATAGAAATTTTTTTTTAAATTTTGTAGGTTATCCAGGCAAAAAGAGTAGGCAAAAAGAATATATAATTTTTACCCTTTTCATCAAACTGGATACAAAAACTGCAGAATCATTTCCCACAAATATTGTGATGTCGTGTAGTATTGATCCATGAGGAAAACTATAAATGTGCACGCAACTGTAGCAAAATCACAAAGAATGAAGGACTTATCCCTCTTACACCTCATGCATATTAAATTTGTTACTACTAGGAGGCCATGCCCCTACATTATTCCATTTGATAAGTTACTGTTGTTCTGCCTGCTCCACTCACAAAGCTCATGTACTCTTAGGCTGTCCCGAGTAACACATGATTTTCTCGGCCAATCACAGCCCTCCACTTATGGTAAATACCCTAATTAACTTGTTCTCCATTCTACTCTGTTTCCACGCTCTCTTACTCTAACACAATAATGATGCAATCTTACTGCCGTTACAATAAAAAGAATCCCACACATCTGCTTTTCGTGGCACCAAGCTGGCAGCATGCTAAACTCTATACTACCACACAAAAATTACCCAGCGGCCTGCCAAACCATATCCTTTAACAAATTATTACCCAAAAAAACTTTAAAAACAAACACAAAAATTTTAAAAACTCTGCATCATTACAACCTACAATAATTATGATGACTTAAAATTATCGTACTGTATTTGTGTAAATATAAAGTAAACAATAACAGTTTCATTAATTACAATTCAGTTTATTTATTGTACTTTAGGCCCAAACTAAGCCACAATAAGCATGAATGGACAACATCTGACAAAATGTAAAAAATGTGACATGCTTCTCCAAAACTTCCTCTACCACAGAACCTGTTACTGTACTACAAAAAAAATATATTGTAGGTTGAGAAATTTTACTTAAAATATACGCTCTTCAACTAAAACCAACAATCTTTTCTGTAAATAGCAGTCCACTAAATACAGCGATGATTTTCCACAAATTTGAAATGTTTCTCTCATCACATTTTGGAATATATGTAAATTTGTAGTAAAATTAAAACTGGAAATCCGGCAAAAGTAATATTCACTGACTATTATAAATTAATTACATAAAAGTCAAGTCCCATAGGCAGACACATTGGCACACGTATTCCATACATGCACACTTACAAGTTCATAATATACACCTAACTATATTATCAAACCAAAGATCAACAAACTTTCAAAACAAAGATCAACTTACCTAAACTGTATGTGAGAAAAGAGAGGATGAAAAGGGCACTGTGCCAAAATGAGAAGAGACTCATGATGGATGTGAAACAGAGATTTTGACCTGAGCCGTTGTATGCAATGTCATCAGCCTGCAACAATAAATAACATTAGTACATCTCCAAACATCAATGTTGTATTTATAATTTAGTCATTGAAAATTCATGGGCTTCTAAAATAAAAACTTTTAATATTTTAAGAGGCAGTATGCACTCAAGAATGTCTAATAAACACGAGTCAAAAAACTAATACAGTAAGAGATATGAACATTAGTTTACCATTCGCTATCGCTGGGGCTCCAAGTGATGTTCTATGGGAGAGGAATTGGTCGAAGAGGTCCAGTAAATTGTCCTTCCAAATTCCCTGATAAAATCCCTAGGAATTTTGGCAAATAAAGGAAAATCTTAATAACTTGGTGTAGCAACCCCAATAAATGAAATACAATCACTTGTGAAATAATACCTGCCAGCACATCAAAGACAAACCAAGAGTTTTTAAAGTGTTGGTGCACAAATTTATTACAGTAGAAGCTCGGGATAGCGCGCTTCGATAAACCGTGCATTCGGCTATATCGCGGGGTAATTCATGTCCCCAAGCTAATGTACTAGAAACGTCACAATCCTTTAGTCCAGGAAAAATACGAAAAAAACATGGACAAATTGTAAGTAAAAGTTTTTTGCATCAAAATTTGCTGAAAAATTCGTAGAATAAAACATCCAAAATCCACCGAAATCCACCTTCTGGTTTTTACTTTTTTTCCGGAATTTATCCCGGAAAAGGTGGGAAAAATTAATAAGTCGAAAACTGTGTATCTCACGACAAAACTTGTAGAGACAAAAATTAAAGAGCACAAAATTTACTATAACATATCCAAAATTCACGAAAATCAGCTCTTTTCCTGGGATTCATCCCCGGAAAAATATTAAATAATAAAATGAATCAAAAACTGCACACTTTACAGCAAAATATTTAAGATCAATAGGTGAAGTGCTTAACTTTTCCTGTAATAGATTATAATTTCATACTAATTTGCATAAAATAAGCATTTATTTTTTCATAATTTGTCCTGAAAAGGCCATAGTACAATAAAACCGAAATCGAACATTGTATGCCAAAACTATGGAGAGAAAAAAAAAGTATTATATTGCATTAAAAATTTACTTCTTCCCGCTTTAAAGTTACAATGAACTTTTCATTATACTGGGGTTGTCAAGGGGAACAAAATTCTTAAACTGCAATAAGCCGAAAACAATGCATCGCACGTCAAAATATTTCCGACCATAACTAAAGAGCAGAAAGTTTTACCTAGGTAATAAAATTTAATTCACCAAAATCCACTAACATATAATATGTGCTTTGGTATTTGTCGCGGAAAAAAACCTATTCATGGCTTTCATTTATTTTAATTACACAGTAGGAAATACCAGTATGTTTAGGTCCACTTAATATAGGACTGATTTCATTGGCATTCCCTTGTACTGTGTGGATTTACGTCTTGCTGTTATGACCCTTTCAAGTGTGAAATATAAAAAAATAATGTTGAGTGTATGAGAGAGAGTGTGAGTGAGTGAGTGAGTGAGTGAGTGAGTGAGTGAGTGAGTGAGTGAGTGAGTGAGTGAGTGAGTGAGTGAGTGAGTGAGTGAGTGAGTGAGTGAGTGAGTGTGTAAGGTTTTGCCTGAATATTAGTTTTCAGTTAAAGGCATGCTCCTGACTTATTTTCACAGACACACGTCTTATTCTTTCTTTTGTGTAGAAACGAAGCAGAATGCCATCATCAACAAAATTAACTCTCAGTCTTGTGCCACGTAGCGAGTAGATAAATCTGAGAAATGTGACTGAACACAGCTGACAGTGTTAGTGTTTTTTATGCCGGCGTGCTGCATTCCTGTCTACTGTTCTATTAGACATTTCATTAATAACGGACTGTAACGAGCTTAATACATACTTAAAGAAGGTGATTTATCGCGGGGAAAGTTGACTTTTTGTTAGGCTTCAATGTAATGTATACATTTCTGAGACTTTTATTTTGTTACTGGCAAGTCACTGTTTGACTGGACCAATGAAAACTCTGGTGCACTACGACTGTACATCGGTGATTCGTCTGCAAACAACTAGACTGTGCTACATAACCGCCAGCCTATAATAAATGACGCTGGACGATACACTGATTTGCGGAATACGCTGGCAGAAAACATTCTCGCCATTTTCCACCATCTCTATGTATGCTGTGTTTCATTATCGTTAAAGATTCTAGAGACAGTATATTTATAATGAGGATAATGTTGTAATAATTAGTATATGTAAAACTGTTGGAACGTACCACAAAATTGTTAAGAGCTGTGTTAACAATTTGATAAATATATTATAAAAAAACAATGAAACGTGTGCATTTTGTAATAACCGTATTAAATCCAAACAAATTATTAAAGTAACAACAAAGGGATTAATAAGGAAAAATTCTGCATCATGCGATAAAGGGGTCCAGCTTAATATATCTAAAGGACAGCATGTGAATTCAGATTGCTGGAAAAAGTTCACAGATCAGAGGCGCAAAGCTCAGTTGAAGAGAAAATTACGAACAGAATCCGATGGAGAGCCTGTCTCGATTTCTCAAAAAAAAATGTTCCTCGGTTACAACATTCTGTTTTTACAAGAAATGTTTTTGTTGGAGACAGAAAGCACAAACTGATGATCCTGTAACAGAAACACATGGGGTGAAAACCGACGCTGTAAAGTTTGATAAAGCAGTGAAAAGTGTATGTAAGGAAAGAATAATATGATAAATGGGCTAGGGAAGATGTACTGGACGTTTAAAGGGTGTTAACCATCTGTTCAGCTGATGCTATATATCATTACAATGGCAATGTTTTACTTCCGTATTTTCCAGAAATGCCTAAAATTTTTCAATGAGTTCATAGCACCTGTGCCACACAACTGACTGAAAAGAAGAGAGATGAAGAAAGAAATATGGCCGTCCTTAAAGCTATGGAGGAATTTGAAGTAGATGAAGAACAGACAAAAACAATTGAAAAATTACAGGAAACTGTGAGAAGACATTTATAAGATGACTTAGCAGCTTATCCAGAAATAATTTATAATGACGAGAATTTCTGAGTACATATTTTCATGGTTCAGTGTAGTTTTCTAAAAAGCATGGGTCTAAGAATGTTGTTAGTCTCCATGAAAGTATGATATTTTGGTTAAATTCCACAACAGAGGATGCATAATAAGAGTCCTGAAGACAAAAAATTCGATATTTTAGTGGATTTTGGTAAATTAAATATTTATTTGGCAAAACTATCTGCTCTATATTTATGGTTCGACATCTTTTGATGTGTGATGCTTTGTTTTCGAAGTATTACCGTTTAAAAATGAAGTTCTCTCTGACGAACCTAGTACAGTGAAAAGTTCATTACAGTTACGCGGAAAGAAGTAAATTTTTAATACAATATCACACATTTTTTTTTTTAAATTTGTTCTCCATATTTTCGCATACAATGTGCGGTTTTGGTTTTATTGTACTATGGCTAAAGATATTGGAAAATGGCGAGAATGTTTTCTGCCAGCGTATTCCGCAAATCAGTGTATCGTCCTGTGTCATGTATTATTGACCCGGTAGTTAGGTAGCACAGTCAAGTGCTTTACAGACAAATAACAGACGTCCAGTAGTAGAACATCAGAGTTATCATTGACCCAGTCAAATAGAAACTCTCAAGTAACAATATAAAAGCCTCAGAAATGAATACGTTACATTGAAGCCTAGCAAACAGTCAACTTCCTCCGCGATAAATAACCTTCTCTAATTATGGCCTTTTCGGGACAAATTTTGAAAAACACATAGCGGATTTTATGCAAATTGTTACGAAATTAGAATATATTACGGGAAAAGCTAAGCACATTGCCTATTGATCTGAAATATTTTGCTGTAAAATGCACCGTTTTCGATTAATTTCATTATTTAATATTTTCCTGGGACGAATTCCAAAAAAAGAAAAAGTTATAAGCGGATTTTCGTGAATTTTGGATATGTTACGGTTAATTTTGTGCTTTTTGATTTTTGTCTCTACAAGTTTTGTCGTGAAATACGCCGTTTTCGACTTACTGATTTTTCCCGCCTTTTTCCGGGACAAATTCCGGAAAAAAAAGTAAAAACCGGAAGGTGGATTTCGGTGGATTTTGGATATGATATTCTATCTACGAATTTTTCTGCGAATTTTGATGTAAAAAACCTTTTCTTGCAATTTGTCCATAAATCTACCCCTTTTTCTCGTTTCTTTCCTGAACTATATGTACTTCAAAGGGACGTTTGTTTTGCCGGTCAAACGTTCAAACAAGAGGGGGCGGAGAAGAACAAAAGGTAGCGGAAAGGAAGCGGTAACGCACGTGTTCAAAGTTTGACGGGCCGGATGTGTTTATTAGTCACCAGGAGTCTTGACGTCTCACAGTGCAGCGGTGCGGAAGGCCTCTTGTTAGGGGTGGTAGGAGTGGAAGGGAAAGTATTGCTTGGAAGGGAGAAGGGGCAGAAACTGGCACTAGGGAATTCCCAGCCGCTACGTGGGTGCGAAGTGATAGTCACAGCTAACGACACACTAGCAGCTGCCAACAAGAATTTATTGCGATCAGTTCAGTTTTTTATGTGGTGCGATGTCGCAGAATAGAACGTCTTATTCATTGAAAGACAAGTTAAACATTATCGACATAACATAAACTACAGTAGTTTAACAGTTCAACTGGAGTACTGTATTACAGTCAGCCCGCCTTATCCGTGGACTTTGTACCCGAGGTTTTCACCAACCACGGTTGGAAAAAGAGAGAGAAAAAAAAAGTAAAATATAAACATGAAATTTTTCAGAACTTGTATTTTCGCGCGTGTGCGCATAGTTTGCCGAACGAACTACTAGCATGCCACTCGTTCACGAGAGAGCAGCTAGTTTCGTGTTGTCAGCCACTGTTATCTACTCCGTTATGCAATGTGCTTGGTGCGCGCAGTATGTTTGTTTACCAGCGATCAGCAGACGGTGCGGGCGGCCGTGGCAAGGAAGCGATGCAGTGTCGAATGTGTGGGCGGCGGTACTTCACTTGCATAGATCTTATTGCTTGCAGCACACTTCAAAAACGAAATGAATTGATATCTCCCGCCGGCTGCGTCGCCTGTCGCCTGCCTGCAAACTGCTTCCACGCAGAACACAATGTAGCATTGCAGAACAAGGGTTTTTATTTAGTGAATTAATATCTTATGTGATCGTAATTTTCTAATATGTTTAAAATTGTAGTTTTATTTCAGTGGTTTCAGTTCCAGAAAGGGAGAGTAAAGACACACTCATTTAATGCTGAATGTTCTAGATAGGGTGTAATGTTTGTTTGTTATGTCCAGGTGGCCTTGGTAGGAGGCAGTAGATTTGTTTTCTTTTTGTGTTACGGTTTTTTCCGCGAGAGTTTTGGCGCCGTTTGTTGTTTTATTTCATAGTTTCTGATTGTGCCCTAGAGGGTTCTTAGATAATGGAACGAATGACGAAGGTCACGCCACCGAGAACCAGCCAATGAGAGCACAACGTGAGGCGGCCCTTTGCCCTTCATTCTGGAATGTTATGCCTCCGCCATCTTTTAGTATAAGTCGTGATACGATCAAGAGTGGACGTGCGGGGACTGTGGCCCAAAAGAATCTTATAAAGTGAAGTTCAGGAGTTGAAATTTAACATCCACTGGTAGCACCGCGGTCTCTACTCTTTAACCTTTCTTTCGGACAAGTTTGAACTCTAGAAAATTTGTTTCCGCCCATGCATGTAGACCGCTAAGTGCAGAGAGCCAGGATGGCTACTCTTTCTTCTTCGCTGCATGTGTATTCACAGTGTGCCAATTTCTTACCTAATTTAAACGCCTGATATAGTGATGCTGTGTTTCTGCTCGTAACTTTCTGTGAACCGGATCCACCGTGCCAAGATTGGAATAATGTAATTTGTGCCGATGTACACCGTAATCTAATAAACCAGAAATAGTGGAATATAGTAAGGTATATTATTTGGGGACGAACCTTTTCTTTTAAAATTATGACGGTGCCTGTATAAATTCACAATTTGGTCTACAATATAACGTAACCTACAAAATTATTACTAGTAAATTCCGGAGTACGGGACATCCGATCAAGAGATATGTTCCAGCTTGTAAGCTTGCCTATTTTTTGGCTGGGATATCACCGAGCTTGTGAACTGGTCTAGGAGAACTGATGTGCTACATTTGTTGTAACGAGTGGAGCTCAGGTACTTTTACAAGATCAAAGCGTTACATTTGTTCGCCCATCGTGGGGCAGTTGCTGCGCAAGACGTTACATTTGTCGGCCCAAGTGAGGCTCAAGTACAAGGTGATGCAAAGCATTACAACACGCGTGTATTTAATTATATTGTCTTGTTTGCCCGCTTACTGCACGCCCGCATGTAGTACACGGCCCTGAAGCGCCTGTACTGTATGCAATTATACACATTTTCATGGCCTGCAGCGTAATGTTTCCTAAAAAGAAAGACTGTAGTGATCCTTCTAAACCGAAGAGAATATCGCAAAATTCTTACTTTGACTGACAAAATAAAAAAGCTACATTTCATCAAAGACATATCTGTTGCAATTGGCCGCAGGTACAGGGAAAAAACCGAGTGTGTCATTCGTACATCTCGAAATAAAGCACGGCAAATAAAATCAAGTGTTAGTACTGCACAGAAAACGGCAAAAAAAAACAAGCTAAGTTAATTTAATTGCTATCAGTGGCACTGTATTGAAACAGAAACCGCTAAAACTTTGTCCTTATCCATGGTTACCAGTGGAGTTAAATTTTTCAGTGACATGTGTGAAAAAAACCGCACCAAGTCTATTTTAGTATAATAAGTGATGCCGTATTTAAAACGAAACTGCTAACATCGTAAATTATGGTCGAAATATTTTATGTTAATGATCCGATTATTTTCTGTAATTGATATGTACGTCATACAAGCAAGAAATATTTAGAGACAAATGCAAAATATTCACGCCCATGTAGTCGTAATTGTGCTTGTTCCACTGTTGTTTGATGTAGTTGACAAAGATAAAGTACGCATTACACGCAAGAAATAGTGTTATCAGATGCTAGTCTATCAACGCTTGTGGAGACACACACTGTCTGCCCAGCGCACGTCCTTGGCAGTGTAGGGTGGGTGGAGAGATAGTGCTGCGGATCAGGTTCGTGCCGTGTTGTAACGTCAGCAGTAGCCGACCACCTGGCTCGCGTGTTGTTGCCAAGTCACGCGTTCACTCACAGTGTGGCTGCCGCTGTATCTAATTTGCGCCGCAATGCACATGCTACATGTAATTTTTTACAATATTTAAATGTTGTGGGACAATTTACGAACATATTAAATGTCTGTACCTCGCACAAATAAAGTAGCATTTGAGATTAGGGGTTAAATTTTTTTTTTATTAATTGTATGTAGTGGTTTATGTAGGTTATTACAGTGTCTTCAATATACACGGTTTTTGTTATCCGCGGATTTTCTGGAACAAAATACCGCAGATAAGGCGGACTGACTTATAAAGGATGAAAGTTTAACGTGATACGGTGGCAAATAAGAACACTGCGGCGCTAAATAACACTTATTGAAAAATTTTTTTGTTCTTTCTGGTCTATCTTGGTACAGCGCACATAGGCTATAGCGCGGGTTAGATTTAAGTCTCCCGACATGAATGCTTTATCGAGCTTCTAATGTACTATGAAAGGGTGTCACATGGAGCACCCCTGTAGCGTTGGCAAATAGTAAACATAATCACGGCTCTTACTGTATTGGTTTTAGGAACATTTAGATTTTTTTGTATGGTTTTCGTGCATACAATCGCCTTATGAAATATTCAATACTTTTAATTTAATAGCCTGTATATGTATGGGTGGTTCGGAATAAAGTGAGCACTCAAAAAAGCCCTGATTAATTTCTATTTTCTGCCAGTTTATATCTTTCCGCTGCATGTAAACATCAATATTGCAGGGTGCTTTTATTTATATAGGCTTGTACAATGTTTACATTTACATTACACTGCTTCGATAAATGTTATCTACTCATTAAATGCACGAGTGCTGAATATATGCTATACTCAGTAATAATCTTAGTTATAAATACCTGCGAGTAAACATCTTATAACACTGGTTTCTCTGTGTGTACTCGAACGGCGCTATTACAGTTATGAATCTCATAAATGTATGTACAGTATATTCTAACTTTTAAACTGAAATCGCCACTAAAAAAACACACGACACATGCAACTCAAGAATACAAATTCCGTTCAGCATACTGCAATGAACGACGATGACGCGCGTAAAGAGAATACAAACTGAATGATGCAATTCGTTTCCAAGTGAAGCGGCGAAAACCTAACTCTGATGCCATCTGTCGGTGGAACTTTAAACTACCTCTGTGGAGCGAAGCATTAGCGGCGTCTGTCAACGACGACTGGCTCGCTTGCATCGCTTTGTGCTTGCGCTAATTAAACAAAATTATACAGTCAGTTGGTATGTCAATAAGAACCTAAATAAACATTTTAAAGTACATTAAATACAGAGAGGTCATTTGCATTTTATGTTGTTTCATTAATGCTGTATTCAAATAAGAAAATACATGGAACTACACGCAATTAATCGCTAACAACCATACAAACAATAATATAACTGTTGTTAATGTTGATTTATATGCAGTAATGGCTAGCGATATTTTTCAAAGGTTAAATCTTTAGTGCTCACTTTATTACGAATGACCTATACCAGCAATGGTACTGCGTAAAGGTGACTACATTATACATACAATTGCACAACTGTATTTAAAATTTATGATACATTCATCACTAAATGATGAATACTGTAAAATTAAGAAAATTGATGAATATGATCACAAAGCATATGTAATTACAGAGAATAACTACGCTGACAACATTTATGCCAAATGCTCATCAGAAAACAAGAAGTTGTTAGTCATACAGATGCAGTTATTTGTTTTCACAATATTAAAATGTTATTTTTCCAATTTACTTTACAAAGTTAAATAAATTGGGAACACTAGTTTTGAGGGATATTAAGATTTCAAATTGTTTTAACCCTGAGATAAACTGAAATGAGCTAGCTAGAACAAGGAAAAGCACATGAAGTGGCCAGATGTGTTATAATATTTACAATATTATAAATGGCACCCCGAGCTGCCAACACAAATTATTTTATTTAATGACTATAAAAAAAACACCTTTTTATGTAATATGTAACAATTAACCATAAGAAAATATCTTCTTTAAATAACAAGTATTGTAACAAGTTGCGGGCTAGGTACGTTTGGGGATGGTGGTCTTTGATAAAATAAAGATAATAAAGCTAACCTAGTTTATTTACAACTGTATATACAAAAAATTTATGTCTATAAAGATTTACCACAATAAATGTCAAACAGAACAAATAACTACTAATTACATAAAGGAAAAAAAATACATCTACATAAGTTTTCTGTATATGGAAAGGTTACTAGTCACTCACAATGGTGGACCCAATGAAATAATACCGAAGAATCTTTCTGGCCCAGAAACACCTTTTTACTACTTGATGCAGTCCCACTCGCTGGACACCCTCGAACAGTCGTCACAATCCAATACTTGTCACTATCACTTTAGATCGCACCAGGCACCTGCCAGCCAAAACTCTCTCGCTCCTGCTGCAGCTCCCCCTTTACATACCCACCCCTACTTCTCGAATTGTGTCGGCAGGTCTCTGTTCTCCAACCTCCTGGAAAGATGTGGCTTCAAAGTCAAGCACCACCCCGAGAGACAAAGAGGGAACAGGATCATTCCAGATCACGATATTATCCCTCGGTTACCCGATACTAGGTGCAGGTGGTTATCATGGAGTAATACAATCCATGCAGCACCCGAGGAGGTCTTTTAGGACTGCCGCCACTGTATTGTATTTCGCCGCCCTGCCCGACAGCCACGGCGCCGAGGAGTGGATGGGAAGAGGGGTGTCCTAGCTCCGTCACCACAGTATCGTACTACACCGCCCAGCCAGACAATCGTGGCTCGCAACAGTATGAAAAAAAAATTTTTTTTGTCATGAACGTTATTAAATTTGCCAAGGTGCAAAATTGCTGCAATTTGTAATGTGTGCTTAACAGAATTTCATTTTGAGTGAGTTGACTAATTTTCTGCCAAAGCTTTTAAAATGTTACACTCTATTAGCTTTAGTTTGCAATACAAAGAAGCCTAACAGCTTGAATATTGTGAAGTTACAGTGATTTCAGTGTACTCATACAAGTCATTGGAAGACAAAATTTCCACCACACATCCAAAAAGTTCTTCAGCCATTTCTCATTCAAAAAATCAACAACAATTAATGTAACTGCATGTTACCATTCACGTAAGCAGAAAAATTGTGAACAAATTCTTAGACATTGACGAACATCACCCAGTGTGATCCAGCATGAAATAACCATACATATTAAGTTCTTTCTGTCCTTATATACAGCTGTTTTTTTTTTTCACAGTTATTTTTTTTTATGTTCTCATTCAGAAGAGAACGGGCATATTCTTACAAGTGGACAAAAGTTTCAAAGTATTATTTTACCCAGGCTCAACTGATAACAGTATTTTATGATTAGAAATACTAAAAAAAAGGGTTAATTCACAAGGTTTTAAATTGCAGTTAGCACAGATATAAAAAGTTAGTCTCGTATTCTTGGAAAGTCATCGTTCTTAGCACAGGCCACATGCGCTGATGCACCACGCTGACTCTTGCATACAGAAGTAGAATATTTCCAGATAGTAGTTTTACAAGTTTTACATATGCTGAATTTTAACTCTGCTTAAGGATAACTTTTGAAACACAAAGTAAAAAAAATTTAGCTTTCTCAGACTAAAATTATTGGTTTATTTTAGAACTTTATGTTAAAAAACATACCAAGCGAATGGGTGAGGCCCTTGTGGATGGAAACTATTGTGTGTGGTAAATAAGCCTCCCGTCTCTCTTAACGAGATGAAAAAAAAATGTGAGATGATATAGTCAGCCCTGCAGAGCACCCATTATCAATAGATAAACAACCATATGGAGGACATGACGACACTTATGAGTCACACTTTTAAAAAAAGGGAATTTTTAATGTCGCAAGTCAACCTATGTATTAGAATTTTAAAAAAATTTTTTTAACGTAGTTTTTGTATTTGATAAAACGTAGCTTTAAGTGCATTGTTTGGAGTGATTACTACTATCAGTACTGTTTTATTTACTAGCAAAGATGAGGCACACATCCTATGTTACATGTTGTACTGGTCACACAAACAAACATCATCTCGGGCCCCTGCGCCGGCTAGTCGTTGCGGAGAGCAATAAAAAGATCATAAGGCGGGGTTCGTTAGCAGGGGTGGCCTTAGCAAAAAAAAGAAAATTAAATTCTCTTTTAAATTATTTACTCTGCGTTTGCACAAACTAAGGGTACAAAATTTTATGGTCGGTCGGCCCACGTGGTCACTATAACACAATCGGCAATATTTAATAATAGTTCGTAAATTCTGTAGGCCGCCCGGCACTGCTCGACGCCGAAACAATAAATTAATACTCAGTTTAGCGCCCCGCGATTTATCTCACGACTTCGTAAAATCTTTACCGCGGTACATAACCGCCGCAACCCTTTAACACGTCCATCTACCAGCAGGTTTCCAACACGAAGAAGCTCTCCTTTTTTGTTCTTAAACTTCCTTCGTCCAGCAGTGCCCTCTCGCGGAACTACTTTTAGGCCTCTAAACCTCTGCAGTCGTACATCACATACAATTTAATTGTTATGTTTTTTTGCTTAAAGAAATAGTAATTAACGTTTTTATAGTTATCAAGTCCTGCCTGTACAACTTATTACCAAATTATACTGAATATCCCAAAATTACCAATAATGCTTCTGGTGGAGTAATACATTGTTCTGGCCGAGTAGGCAAACATGGCACCCTTCAATACAAAATAAATACATTTCATTGAAATTAATAAAAAG
>PNEQ01000040.1:0-33669 GCA_003012365.1 Medauroidea extradentata
TTGAGGCAGAATTTTTCCCGAGGTGGGGATTCCCGAAGTCCATACTGTCCGACAACGGCAGTCAGTTCGTGGGGCGCCGGTGGAGAGACTGGTGCGCGAAGTTCAACCTACAACATAGACTAACTCCGGTGTACCACCCGCGCGCTAACCCCACGGAACGCCGCAACCAGGATTTGAAGGGACAGTTACGCTTGCGAGTAGTGGAAGACCACGCTCAGTGGGACCGACATGTGGCCGAAGCTTTGTTTTGCTTGCGGAACCGGGTGAATGCGGCCACCGGCACAACCCCCGCGGACTTAGCGCAGGGAAGACACCTGCCCCGGCCGAAGTGGCAAAAGCGCGCCAACATCATCCTGAATACGCCCCCTACAGCGACAACTTACCCCAGGCTCCCTCACCATTCACCTCATTATATATCCTGAGCGGATTACACAGCCGATGTTTAGATCAACGAGGGAGTGGAATTTACTTAAGAGTTGATGATCATGTGGGTGGTTGGAAGGTTTAGGAGGAAATTGGTAGGGTATTAAGGAGGCGGTTATAGTTTGCTACCGGTCAGGTGTCCCAATTGCAAATTGTTGTTGTTACTACTGACACCCTTTCCTCTCCTCTCCTTCAACAAGTTCCACCCCAACTCCTTCAATATCACAGAAATTAGTAGGGCTGGCCTAAGTTGCCTTGTGTATCTAAATGGTGAAAGGAAGAGAAGTAACATACATATCTGTTAATAATACTATCCCAGAAAACATAGTGGTCATTTTATAAGTGTAAACTTATTTCTACAATTGTCAGGGCTATAAACACTGTTATATTTTAATGTATTGAAACATGTTATTTATAACAGTAGAGAAATATTTATTAAGTCCTAGAATACGATTAGGCTGTGGACGACTGTATTTATTGTTTACAATGTCGGACAAAATTGTATTGCCGACTCTGACACTGTGCAGTCTAAAAACACAGGGTCGCCAGAGATAACTACGCGGTACAAAGAAGATTAAATCCTTATTAATTTTTTTAAAAAAGAATTTAACAGATCATCACGAAGCATATTTTTAAAACACTGCAGTCGTGTTACGTTATTAAAGGTTGGGCAATTGCCACATTGTCATGTATGCACTACGTTACTTTACATGTCAACAAATATATGTACAATCAAGTATAATGTTATTGATAAATCTACTTACTGGTCCATAAGAAACCCGAACTATTCTTCTCTCGGGCGAAACATGCTGAAAATTCGTCTTCGTAGTGGGCTACTTCTAGCCTGGTCGCTCCAAGATATTTTTCTTATCGTCTCTTCAGAAAATTATAGAAACTTTTCGTAGTCGATTTTAAGCCATAATTGTAATAGTAACCCAACAAATGTACATATTTGGGAGAGTTCTGCTTTACTCCCTAACCTCAAAAGGACAGTAAACAAATCTATACAATATGGCGTGCATCGCGATATCCTTCTGTTAAGCCGGCTTTACACATTGGCCCAACACCCCACCTTGGAAGGAATCGACAAGTGTGTAAATGGTGCTTGGCCGATCTTGGAATGTTGGCCATGTGTTGGAAGCTTTGCCATTCATTGTTGGTTTTTGGTCCAACCATCAAAGGGATTGGCGTATGCATTGGTGTTAACTTGGTCGGTGTTTACACATTGGTGCATGCATTGGTGTTGCGATTTTACATTTTTTTGTAGTTTGAGAGGGAAATATTGTTATTTGAAGTGTTGAAGTGGATCAGTGGACATTATTCTGCACATGTACATAGAGTATGAATGTAGTTGCAGAAATTTCCGAATAAAGTTGACCCTCAATTTTCATGGAATTTAAATTGGCCGTATGACTGGTTGAAAATGAATTGGCCCAGTGTGTAAATAGCGACTGGCCGTTTCTTGGTCATTGGCATTTCTTTCTTCCAAGATTGGCCCAATCACTTGGGCCGATGTGTAAATCCGGCCTTAGCCAGCTAACCACTACCCTGAGTACCTGTTAGTTTAACGATCACTTTAACGTGAACTTCAGCGATAACATGCACTTGCAAAATACGCTAACAACAACTTTGCTGTTAAAGTGTTCGTTAAATTCTAACAGGAACTTTAACAAGGAGTTGTAAAAGTGGCCCTAAATAAACATATATAAATTAATAGATACCCACTTTGGCCCTTATATCTTAAATAGACTCCCTGTCCTACACTTAGATAACTTACAACTTTTGAATTTCCGCCAAAAATATTGGTTTACTGACAACACTGATGCTCTGAAGCGTCAGTAAAAAAAGTAATCTCAGTAAACGGATGTAACCTCGCACAGGGTATCGTCATCAACCAACCATCAGTGACTATCAGTGCCGTCAGCAATATAGGAAATATAGCTGACATTACTGAAAACACTGGCCAGTGAAATCAGTGAATAACAGAAGGCGGCCATTATCGACAAGACTGAATAAATTTCGTACAACTTCGGAGACGCTCGTTTCAGGGGGCCGATTAAATATCACCACTTGTGTTTTGCACCGACGCAGCGCAACGCAAGTAATAGCGTATTCTAATGACTGCACTCGACTGAACTCGGTGCACACTGGGCAAGTGCCGCGTGTTCCAGACCCCACCTGCACTCGTCGAGTGCAATATTTTTTTTTGTTCTAATGGTGACTTGCAATCGCTGGGTGCGCACCACGGGCAAGTTTTATTGCACTGGCTCTAGAGACAGTGCGGTTGTCCGAGTGCAAGTATGGTGACGACCTGTGACATGTAAAAAAACGTAAATCATTATAAGGGTGTTTTTTCTGCAAAGAATTGACACTCACCCATGTAGCAAAACACAAATGGCTCATAGGCGGCACGATTGTGTACTGAAAACAGTGCCACAAGCATTCCATCAGCGGCACCCACTCGTGTGCCATGAGCGGGTTACTGCCGTTATGCTCCAGGCACCATCAGCGGGCCACAAGCTGCAGAAGCGGCCCACAGGCTTTCTGCTTCCGTACAACCGTAAGTTGGCCATCATCGGTTAAGTGACGGCATAAAGACTGTAAGCCGCCAACGTGCCACTTGTGGGCCGCTTGTCTACCAACTGTAGGCTAACTGTTGGCAAGCTGCTTGTAACCCTCCATCAGGCCGCTTATTGCCCGCTGATGTGCCGCTCGTCTACCAACTTTTGGCGGAATGCTTGTAACCTAGCATCAGGGCACTAATGGCCCGCTGATGTGCCGCTAATCTACCAACTGTTGGCAAACTGCTTGTAACCGAGCATCCGGCCGCTTATGACCTGCTGGTGTGCCGCTCGTCTACCAACTGTTGGCTAACTGCTGGCAGACTGCTTGTAACCAAGCATCAGGCCGCTAATGGCCCGCTGATGTGCCGCTCGTCTACCAACTGTTGGCAAGGGTGCCGCTTAAATGTTACCAGCAGTTGGAAAGCCATGAATGGTCTACAAGCTTGCCGCTTAAGTAATCTCAGCAGTCTCTTACTGTTGGCATGCCACACATGGCCCATAAGAGTACCGCTTACATGTTCCCAGCAGTTGGGATGCCATGAACGGCCCACAAGCTTGCCGCTTGTGTAGCCCCAACAGTTGGCTGGCCACATATGGCCCATAAGTTAGCAGCTTGAGGAATTCCTTGGCCGCTCATCAACCGCTTGTGCCAACTATTTACCAACGGTTGGCGTCTTTGGCGAACTGTCGCAAGCATTTAAATAATATAATACTATCAATAAATATCTCAAATACAGTTGTTATCTTGATAATAATGTTTGTTATTACACTGTCGATAAGGTTAGTAACGACAAGTGGTTCGTAAGTACAAAACTACTGTCAGTTCTTGGCCAAAAAAGGACTAGTGAAAGAATAACTTCGCAAACGTCGCGGACTATTATTTTTACTTTTTAATAATGTCTGGGTATGTAAAATTTATTGTTGAAAATGATTTGTTGTCACAAATGTTTTGCACTGAATGTGCGGGGTGTTCCACTTGTTAGGGCATAAACAATACGAATTTTTTGCGGGAAATCACGTGATAGCCACACATATTCAGTGTAAGGTGTGCACCGTTTGCGCACTGAGTGTAGTCTATTGAAATACGTCATAAATCTGCTCTGCACCTGCACTAAAGACGATACAATATGCAGTAACGGAGAAGTCTTCGTAACAGAAAAGACAAACTAATTAGGCATTTAAATTGTTTTAGATATGTGTTAACATATGAAAATATAACCCGTTATGGACCATGACGTTATGGTAAAATAAATCCTAAAAGGCAAGATAATTTATATTCATTCGAACGTTTTTTGGCATTGTTCTGTAAATACAATTAACTGCTAGGATATAACTTAAGAAAACGGCATTCTCTGCTGTTTTATTTTACGTTTTTCTAAGTGCAATAAAATACACGTCGTTATAAAAAACAATAATAAGCCGCCATATTTATTCCAAACCTGGCAAATGTTTTAATCACACCTTAAACTAGTCACCTGCCATGACTAGTTAAATCCATACTAAAATAATCGATTGCACTTTCTGAATACGGAAAATCGCAAAAAGTGACTAAATATGGCGATTTAAACCATGACCACTGAAGTAGAAGAACAGGTCCGAACACTCGCCTATCTAACAATTTATTTTGTTAATTTGTTTGGCTGCAGTTCGTCAAGTTACCGAGAATTCCGTACTTTTTGGTGCTGTTTTCCGGGCGGTCGGACTCAAACTACGTCCACTTTTTCCCCCTGTTAAATTTATAAAGTAAATAAAGATTGCGGAGGCTTTTCTTAAATTTGTAAGCGAAGAAAGTATTTCATAAATTGATAAAAAATATGTTTTGATAAATTGTTTATCTTAGTGGAAAGGAAGTGGGCAGAGTTTAGTTTGACCACCCTATCATCAACGCCAATAAAACACAATATTCTCGGTAACTAGGGAGTCAAATATCCAGGCGAGTGTCCAGAATTGTTCTTCTGAGGCCGTGACCGTGACTATCTCTTAAACCACGACTAAAATTGTTTCTGAATACAGCCTACAATGTTTAAGCTACAACGTGAAAAAACGAAGAAAATTATATCAGTCATAAGTTGTGTTAAATGCATCAATATTCTAAAAATATACAAACTTTATATTTTAAGTAAATACAATTTACACAACGAAAAAGTAAACATGATTATTTATCGAAAGAATGATATTACAGATATGTCGGAGACGATTATATAAAGGTAGTCGGAGATGTAGTTGCTATGCAACGCACATTGCAGAAATATTTATTGACTTTTCGGGCCTTATTCATAGTCGTAAGATAGTTCCGAGATGATCCTGAGATCATCTTGTGCCAGTTAGTCCAGGGTTGGTCCTGACTCGGACTGCCGTTAGTCCGTGTCTATGAATAAAACAAAAATTAGTCCGACGATAATCCCGCACTAGTCCGGGTAAAAAACGACTATGAATAAGCCCCTTCGACATTATGTTTACTGACGGGTTAATATTTTGCTGATTACTGACACTTTTCCCTTATAGTTCACGGACACTGGCGATCTATCAGTGATATTAGTGTTGTCAGTAAAATACGGAAAGTGGCCAACGAAGGTTCGATTGTAGTACATAATTTTTCCGACAGGTAGCGCGTGATTAGCTGTGTTCGAAATGGCTGCCAAGGAAAAAAATGAATTATACTTCTTAAAATGTTTACATTTGCTATTACTTTTATGCCAGTGTCATGCATTTTAAATAAATTTCGGCAATACTCATAGTATGTACATCATATCCACCCTTTGCTATAAGTATTTAGATGTGTATTATTACTTTTCTAAAAATCAATCATCTTATAATTAGTTCTAATGACAAATTAAATTATTGTTCTGACACATTACACCTGGACGTTTCTTTGATTTCAGGGAACGCGACTATCTGTATTGCAATTATGTTGTCTTTTTGTATAATGAGTTGAGCGCAAAAATCTAATACAGAATTGGGTTACACCATGGCTACAGTCCAACAGCAGACGACTCAGCTTGAATTCCATCAAGCCATGGCTGATTTTAAAACAATGTTTCCGGATATGGACGATGAAGTGATTGAGGTAACTGTTACAGTTTATGGGGCTTATTCATAGTCGTTTTTGACCCGGACTAGTGCGGGATTATCGTCGGACTAATTTTTGTCTTATTCATAGACGCGGACTAACGGCAGTCCGAGACAGGACCAACCCTGGACTAACTGGCACAAGATGATCTCAGGATCATCTCGGAACTATCTTGCGACTATGAATAAGGCCCTTCTTTTAAGTGTTGATTAATCCCTAAATAAAATTGGTGTAATTGTTCTCACAGTTTCAACCTGTATTGTAGTTACAAATGTTTGTTGAAAACCTCATTGTTCTGATTTATCTTAGTAGTGTCGATTTGGAAAATATAAGACTTAATGTTTGCTTAAAGTTGTTGCTTAAGTAGTACGCTAGGCGTGCCAGTATTTTTGCAGATTCTAAAAATTTTTTTTATTCAGTCTGCAGTGTACGAAATCTAGTGATTGAAATGTTTGATTGTTTTAGATGTAAATATAATGCTCTAACTTTATATTGTCTTCTTTATTGTAAAATAACTGTTATTGGGCATCCGCTCAGTGGCAAGTTTATCTTCTCCCATCCTTCCTCACATCCCGTACCTAGCACTTCACGAACCCTTTCTAAACTTACCAACTCCCATCAGTCCATCCATCAGTAAATTGCACTCCTGTACGGAAGTCTAAAACAAACTGTGTACCCCATTTTAGTTCTCCACACCCTCAGACTCTTCGTACTATTTTTCCCTCATTTCATGTTCCTCCATTTTAAATAAGTAGCTTATCTTTTAACATCCTTCTACTCTGTTTAGCTAGTTTAGCATTTCCATTCTTCCTCTTTCCTTATTGGGTATGGAAAGTTACAATGTTGAGCGGATGACTGAAATACTCGGTCAATAAAATTTGAACTACTCATTTACTCATCAAAATTCGATGAGGTTTTTTTGCCTATTACATAGTAGTAAGCTTTACTTTCGAGTAAAAAATTAAAAGCTGGTTTTAGAAAAGTAAGGGCTTGAAATAAAAAATCTACAAAAGTGGAAAATCTATCATATTTATACTTTTAATATCATAATCACTAAGCCTCTATAATAACTGAATTTCAAAAATGCTCCTGTTTTGATTTGAAAATAATTTTAATATCCGGAAATCTCCACACCTCTCGTGTGGAGATTTCCAGATATTAAAATTATTTTCAAATAAAAATGTGAGTATTTTTGAAATTCAATTATTAGGCCTATATGGGCCTAGATCTTATCATATTAAAAATTATAAAAATGACAGTTTCCCATTTTTGTAGATTTTGTGGTTTCAAGCCCTTACTTTTCTATATTATAAACAATTTTTATTTTTTTGCGCGAAAGAAAAACATACTGCCGCATAGTGCTACATAAATTGTCCACTGATAAAATATGTACTGGGCAAAAACTCTCATTGAATTTTAATTCGTAGTTCAGATTTGATTGACTATTGAGTATTTCAGCCGTTCGCTCAACATCATACCCTTAATGTGTTTCATCTCATTTCCTTCCAACGTCACTGGTGGCTGAAAGCTTCCGTCCATTTATTTTTCACCCTCCTCGCTGTCTGTGTTTGTCTGCCTTTCAATTCCTCTTACAGGTCCCTATCTGTTGCAACATGCTCTAACATTGTGATGTACACCTTCTCTAACATTGTGATAACTCTACCACTTTATTAATTCTCTATAGCAGTCTACTTAGTAGGAACCACACAGTTGAGTCATGAGATGGTTATGTAATATAAGCCAGTGTTGCCTCCTTTCCAGTTCTTATTTTACTGAGTTATTGGTTCCATCTCTATAAAAGAAACAGTAACTCCGTGTTTTAATGCTATTGGTAGTGCAGTGTTCTCTTCAATGCCTGGTCTTGTGGTGCTTTAAAAACTAGCCAGAAAGTGCTTGCTCTCATCATGATCATTCCATCATCATACTTTTAATACCATTAATAGAATTTTATTTTCTTAAACTGGTTTCAAGCAATGCACATAAACAGTGAGTAGCAGGTGCTCTTAAAGCCCACAGCCCTATACATGCTGTTGTTGCAAATGTTTTGCTTTAGAAAATGTGGCACTGTACATAAATTAATGCAGAATACTATTATTAAAATATCTCAAAACTCCTAACAAAACTGTTTTTGGCATTTTTTGAGCTATGTTTTTCTATACAGCATCCTAACCTTTGATTGCAGTACAGGGCATTTGGCGCACGCTGTTGGCAGATTGCAGCTGCGTTACGAAGTTCAGGAGATCTACTGTTTCATAATTTCTAGTACTAGAATATTATGTGTGTGTGTGTGTCTATATATATACACAGGGTGTAACAGAAGTGATGGTCAATAATTCTCACATGGAAAGTACTGGCCAAAAGAAGCTACAGATGTCCAATAAACATGGGTCTGGTAATCAACCGTTGTCGAGTTCTCGCAACAAGTCAAATTGGGAACCAACTCCAAATGCATTTGGATTCCTAGGCAATTACGCTGATATCTCAAGGTATGGGTTCGCCTATTAGGTTGTTGGCGCATGTGCAACTACTCCCCTTTCCCTGCCGTACCTTGCCGTACAGACAATCAGTTACGAAAGTGAAGGCACCATGGACGGAGGTTACACTAATGAAGAGTACGCTGACATGCACTTCATGTATAGCAAAACTAATGGCAGTGCACTTCAGGCTGCTCAATTGAAGAAGAAACTTTTCCTCGCCGCAGGCAGCCCAACACACGTACATTTACGAGGTTACATCAGCGCCTTCGAGAAAGTGGGAGTTTCGCACATCATGTACGAGAAGGTAGACCCAGATCCATAACACCTGATGTGGAGGAAAGGGTGTTAGACATTGTACACGAATGTCCGAGTACTTCAGCAAGGAGGATTGCTGAGTCATACGAGTGTGTGGCAGATTTTACATCGGCAATTGCTGTATCCGTATCATCTCCAGCGTGTGCAAGCTCTCAACAATGCAAACTTCCCTCCTAGAGAGAATATCTGCCAATGGATGCAACAACAGTGTACCTTGAACCCCCTGTTTGCAAGCAGTTTTCTGTTCACAGGTGAAGCTGGGTTTACCCGTGACTGTATTTTCAACTTCCATAACTGTCACATTTAGGCCAAGGTCAACCCTAATGCGACACACGTGTCACGATATCAGCAACAGTTTTTGTTGAACCTCTGGGCCGGACTGCTTGGAAACCGCATAATTGGACCACACTTCCTACCACAGAGACTAACCAAAGATCGGTACAGGCAATTTCTGTGTAATGTACTTTTGGATCTGCTTTATGATGATGATGTTCCAATGAACCAACGCCTGAACATGTGGTTTATGCATGATGGTGCTCCAGCACAATTTCAATTACTTGTGCGCCGGCTTCTAACTCGACGTTATGGTCAACATTGGATAGGTATAGGAGGACCTGTGCAATGGCTTCCAAGGTCACCGGATTTAAATCCCATGGATTTCTGTGTGTGGGGTCATGTCAAAAGCCTTGCCTATGCTACTGAGGTCAGCTCTCTTGAAGAATTACGCTTGCGGATTGAAGCTGCCTTCCAGCATTTACAGAATACACCAGGACTACCTGAGAGGATTCACAACTCATTTTAGAGACGAGTTCAATGTTGCATTCAGACGCATGGGCAACATTTTGAACACCTTCTTTAAAGATTAGAAATTCCATGTGTTCCTACATACTGATCAACTACAACAAACAATGTGTTCTATCTCGACAACTGTTGATTTCCAGACCCATGTTAATTGGACATTTGTAGCTTCTTTTGGCCAGTACTTTCCATGTGTGAATTATTGGCCATCACTTCTGTTACACCCTCTCTCTCTCTCTCTCTCTCTCTCTCTCTCTCTCTATATATATATATATATATAT
Source organism: Medauroidea extradentata (assembly GCA_003012365.1). Taxonomy (NCBI): domain Eukaryota; kingdom Metazoa; phylum Arthropoda; class Insecta; order Phasmatodea; family Phasmatidae; genus Medauroidea; species Medauroidea extradentata. Next base: position 9,929 of record PNEQ01000040.1, read on the forward strand.
ATATATATATATATATATATATATATATATATATATATATATATTGTAGCTAATTATATTTTGATATTACTTTAAAATTAGAAACAGTTTACATTATCTACTTATATGAATTCATTAGGTTATTAGTAACAGGCAATTGGTTAAAGAAGTTTTTATTTAATCATTATATCTACTACCGATAAAATGTGAGATTTCTTTCATAGGAGTAGCGTCTGACTGAAGACAAGAATGCAGTTGCTGTAATATTGATGATTATGGAAACCCAAATGTTGTGTATAAACTGGATAATCTGGCTGTTTTTGTCATTATTAACTTTTCCTAACATTTCAGTTAAAGTGGGAGGAATTTTATGAAATTAGTAAAAACGTTCGACCATGATTTCAACTACTTTTGTGACACTTATTTATTAAGTTTACACAAGAGCAGGTATCAGAAATTTGTCATCCAGTAGGCCTATTCTTTAAATTAGTTGTAACTTGTTATGATTATATTGTTCCTTCAAGACAAAAACATAGAGTGTACGCTGATTATAAACTTAAATAAATTTTCGTCAATGAACTAATTAGTGAAACCAGGTAGTTTTTTTTGTGAAAAGAAATGAAAGATACTGTGTAAACCCTGTAAACAAACTGGGGGACAGGTTTTTTCCATTTTCACTAGTTTAAGGTATGATTCCTACGGCGTGACGTTAGCAGCACGGCCGTGCATCGCTAGCTACTGTGCATGCGCAGTACAGAATTGTAGAGCCGCGTGCAGCTGTTACACGCAACTCGAGCCGACTGCTTGGAGGACCAGTCTGGTCGCAGTGTCGCGGAGTGTGTTTTTATTGCAATCATAAGTCAACAATGGCATTTTCTAGTGCAGAAGATATTGTGCTTGTCAAATAAGTTGCCCTGCATCTAATTTTTGTACAATTTAAAGCACATAGTACGTTATAAAAATCAGGACATACAGGAAAACGTGTGGTCTGAAATAGGAAAAAAATTGTGAAAACAGGTTTCTTACATAAGAATATCATTAAACCTACAGATTTACTTTGATATGCCATAAACATGCTGACATCCATACATAAAATGTTAGTAAGTAATGTAAATTGCTAAATGTTATATATATGTGTTCGCTGTTTTTTTTAATACACTGTGTGTTTTTACTGTTTTCAGTAGGCAGCAGTATACTGAACATACTTAGGCCTACAAGGTTTCTCTAATTAAAAATCAGTACCGAACATGTTAGATGCTTTTACTATTTACAATGGAATATGTTTTCACTAGTTATATTATGTACGTACTCTCATTACTTACAAAAGGCTGCACAGTAATGTATTGTTTTAAGACATACAAAGAGATATTATTTCACCAAAAGCAACCATTACGAAAATGTTGGCATACGTTTATTATGTATAGTAGTCAGGAATATCAGTTTTTATAGCTGCTCTGTATTGCCACTGTACAGATCTTTAAGGGCTGTTAATTATCTCTGACTTCAAACCCCTCCATGTTTCTGAAGCCAACAGATTTGGCCAAAGCCACCATACTGTCCACATTTTTCGGCACTGAAGGGTCATAATTTTAGTGGCATCGATGGTTGGTTTCTAGGTAGGCTTCACGTAGTGAATTATGCAAGCAGCAAGCTGTCATAATTAAAGCATTAGCAGTTTCGGAATGTATGGCTAGGGGTGTGTAAAATGTTCAGAAAACATGGCTCAACAATGCAAAACTATTTTCTGAATCTATTCTTGCTCAGGAAAGTCTATAATTACAGACTCCTATTTGTATATTGTCTCAGGCCATTAGTTTTGTCAATGGTTTCATCATATGGTCGCTGAGACGGAATGCTTCATCGCCAATGAGTATGTGAGGACAATGCCTGAGCTAGGCAATGGAGTAAGAGATGGGAAAAATTCATTATATTTTATTTATTTTCCCATTTCTGATTTCTTAAAATTCCACTGTCGTCCTCCTTAACATAGGAACCAGTGTTAACAAGAACAAATTTATAATTAACGTCTACAATAGCAAGTAAAACTATTGAAAATAAATCCTTATAATTGTAAAATAAAGAACCACTCTTGGAGGAGCAAACGATTCTTGTGTGTTTACCACTAATTGCACACGCATACACACAGTTTGAGAAATTCCACTGTGTTTTTAAGTTTTGAATTCAGTTCCTATTTCAATCAGAATTTCTTTGGTAGGACTTGGCATCATAATTGGTGGTAGCTTCTTAGATAGGACAGTCAATGTTAATTTCACAAAGCAGTTTATGTAACTTCCTGGTATGCAAATTTCAAACGTTAATGATTTGAATGACTCTACAGTATACATGAACCTCAAACAATCATAAAGTCTAACTGACAAATTTAACAACTAACTAATAAGTTTGTTGTATTATTATAACATAAAACTTTTTACAAGGTGACAACCAGAGGCGAAACAACTAAAATTCTCAAGGGGGGGGGGGGGGCAAATATACCATTTGATAAAGAAACTCCGATCCCCCCTGTTGAAAGGGGTTGTTCAGGGGTCCTCCCTTGGGAAAATTTGGATTTCAAGGTGCAAAATGGTGCTTTTTAAGCATATTTTGTAACTAAAACGTGATTATATAGCTAGTCAAAATACTTGTATATTTAAGATGTTTTTTAGTAAACAATGAAAGTTAAGAGATTTAAGCAACATAAAAAACAGGATTGGGGTAACTGAAAAGAAAATTAATTATCTGTAGATTGAAATCACTTCCAACGCCTACACAAAGTGGCAGATTTATTTACTAGTACCGAAAAAATCATTAAAATTAAATCAGAATATATGTTTCAGACACATGTGAAATACACACATGGCTGTGTGTATGTAAAAGAAATTACAACAAAAAATAAAAGAATTGAACAAAACAAGCAGGTTACATGTCTCGTAAATAACCAAACATAGCTAGTCTTCAACTATATTTTCATGCAAATTTAAATTAATTTAACTATATTTAGTTCTCAATTATGAATGAGTTAGGTAGGCTATTAGTTACAAGTGAAATCTTAGATTTTGGCATTAACAGTTATAAAATAATTTGTGAATGAATCATGTGGAGTACATGTATGAGAAAATAATATTTTACAATAATTGCATAAAATGTGTTACTATGACAAAAACTTATTAATGTAATCTTCTTCAATGAAACATGAACATCAATCAATTAAAAGGTAAGCATTACCTATTTTATTTAAACTGTACACATTATTTACAAAAATATTATTATATTAACATATCACAGACTGTTATAAGTGTTATGCAAAGTTAAAAGTATGTACAGTATACTAATATTTAAATTATAATATAGGCCTTCTCATCAAATATACAAAATGGAAAAATCAAAACTAAAATACAAAATTTATGGCAATGTATAACTAAACACTGCCAAACAGTTGCAGGCGATAATGGTTTCTATTCACAAACTCTGACATAAGATCCTTGATGTCAATTGCATCCACCATTTCCTGATAGCAATTTAACAAACACAAATGATTTAGTCGTTCTTGAGACATTGTTGTTCGCAAATAGTTATTTAGTCTCCGAAGCATTGAGAATGATTGTTCAGCAGTAGCAGTTGTGGCAGTATTAATGAGGAGCAATCAAAGTAATTATTTATTATCTGCGAACAAACAACGTGTTTCATGCTGAATTTCTTTAAACTTCGATGCTATGGCTGCCACAGTATTGATACCTGGTTAAAGTTTGTGTAAAATTTCCCGCTGGCGACATGATTTGGTAATGTCAAAATTATGTTCACTCAGAGCCACAGCGACTTCTTCACTCCATTCAGCAGAGTATTGAATGATTGCCATTTCAAGAATGCAGTATTTCTCAAACCCTGGTTGTTTGAACTTGTTTTAAACTTCTCCAATCACACAATCCAGGGATTCATAGTATATTTTTCGATACATTTCCTTTATTGTTTCAAATTGATGGGATTCTGCAAGACTTGAAGTATGCTGGATACGTTTTGGTACATGTTTGTATCGTGGAAGTGCAGGAGGTATGAGGTTCAAGTCATTCATTTTTGACTCCGTACTGGTCCAAAGTTCATTGATTTTGTCTTCAGAACGTTTTGCTTTCAGAAATTGCAATGTTGCAAGCATAGCTTCTTTTGCATCACACACAGTTTGTGGTTTGTATTGCAAAACAACACTCAGGCCCGTATCTATAAACGGCTTTCGAGTGACAACTAACTGCTATCCCCATAGAGAAAGCATTGGTGAGCAGTTGGCTGTCATTCGAAAGCCGTTTATAGATACGGCCTTCAGTTTTTCTGTGTCGCCAATAACCCACAAACATACAAAGAGCATGAAGTATGTTTCTGCTTGGGAAAACTGGGTGAGCAACCCCTGAGCTTGAGTGGAAACTTCTTCTCTTCTCTCTGCAATTTCTCCCAGGAACTGTAACACGACTGAATAACATTCAATGACAGCAGTGGTTTCATATGAACGCACATAACACACTTACTAAAAATAAAAACTCTGGCAAAAATTCACATCTTATGATCCAATATAATGTTTTAATTTTTTTTAAATAACCCTAGCCGGACCAATAAAAGCGAAAATGCACAGATGACTTTGAAATCTATTATATATAGGGCTTTTTCATAAAGGCTGCCGTCTGTATAGATAGTAAAATTTTGTATAATGCTTCTATAAAAATGCAAAATTTTAAAATGAGTACACTTGGGGCTGTATTCAGAAACAATTTTGGTCATGGTTTAAATCGCCATATTTAGTCACTACTTGCGATTTTGTGTATTCAGAAAGTGCAATTAGAGGCAACTATTTAAGTTTGGGTTTGACTAGTCATGGTTTAAGTTAGTCAAGGCGGGAGACTAGTTTAAGGTGTGATTAACCTGAACATTTGCCAGGTTTCGAACAAATATGGCGTCATCTTATCATTTAATTTATCACGGCGTGTATTTTATGGCAATTCGAAAAACGTAAAATAGAACAGCAGAGAATGCGGTTTTCTTAAATTATATCCTAGCAGTTAATTGTATTTACAGAACGATGCCAGAAAACGTAATGAATATAAATTATCTTGCCTTTTAAGATTTATTTTACCGTAATGTGTTATATTTTATAATGTTAACACATTTCTAAAACAATTTAAATGCAAAATTAGTTTGTCTTTTCTGTTATGAAGTCTTCTCCGTTACTGCATAATGTATTTTGACGCAACTGCTGTTACACGTATTAATATTGACGATTCACAAGCAACATAACGAAAAATACTTCAGCAGACGATGGCATGAGAATAAGATGCTTGACTAATCATCATGACAGCTGGCAGTTTTGTGATGTTGCTAAACCTTTCACGTGTCTTAAATTGTGACTAGTTAGTCACTGCTAATCATGGTCTAAAGTTAAAATAAAAGTGCTTCTGAATACGATTTGTTAGTAGTTCTTAGTCAGAGGTATAGTCGTGGTGTAGTTAATCTATACTTAGACCAGGTTTAGACCATGTTTAACGAAATGTTTCTGAATACGGTCCTTGATGTTTGGTTTGATACATGCATAATGTCTTTCATATTGCTGTTACAACATAAAACAATTGACTGTAGATCTACCTTAATACGTCTTAAAAAAGACGTGTTAACTTTTATTATTTGTTCAAGTAGTCAACAAATTATAAATAATATTTATTTTACGTATTGACACATTAGGGGTGTGCCTGGCAATCATCGAATAACGTTGCAGCGTATTGACTATTAACTGTTTTTTTACATATTGCTAAATACGGTAAATTCATACTACTCGCTCGTGAAAAATACTACCAATGTTTGCACTTGGCTTGGCTTGAGAGATGCATTGGAACTTTATCGTCATTATTACAAAAAAAAAATAGGGCCACTGCTGAAAGTCCTGTAGAGAAACATTATTGAGGAAGGGCTAACACCTGATCGGCAGCTCTCGCTTACAGGCATCTGGCCACTTTAATTGTGTACTAGTATGACCCACAGTTTTGCTGAGATGAGGACCAATCATGAGGACAATGTAAAATATGAAGCCGCCTATACAGCTTACAGTAATGCTACTGTATCAAATTACTTCTCTGTAGGAAAATTTTGTGAGAATATCTCTCAAACAACATCAGTCAGTACTATTGTATTAAATGAATCTGGAAGAGAATTGCTATTTGTTGGAAGATATGGAAGGAAACCCAGTAGGAAGACATAACTTGACACAGTTGAGACCCTACAAAAAGCCAGTGGTGTTGGTGAATTTACTCGGTTGTAATGCATGTTGAATACTGCTTTAGAAGACCTCACAAAATTGTTTTAACATCGTCTGAAGGGAAGGTAATACAAACAACCCAAGTAAATTGAGATGCAAGCTAAACTATGTAAAAGAGTGTCTGCACATATGTTATAATCTGCAGTTGAACAATTTTCTATTAACAAGGATGGCAACTGTTTTATTGTTCAAAGATATTGTTTATTATTTCAAGGTGTTACACTAGGGGGGCTCACTACCTCAACCTCCCACTAAACCAGAACATGTAAACACTCGGGGAGCATCTAGGGCTAGGGGAAGGCAGGAAGATCAGCGACGTGACCCGAAGGTCAGAAAATGACAACAGTTAAGGTCAGAACTGCTGTATATTATCAGAGCTCAAAGAGGTACAAGAGATAAAATACATGATTATGTAACAGACGTTGCCGACCCTGATCAAGAGAGAAACAATTAAGTTAAATCGGGCGGGACGGGAAAGATATACAATAACGAGAACTTAACTCCTTACCGTGAGCGGTAATGAACTGAAGAAGTAGACAGGTGCGGCTCGGCCCAAGCTACAAAACACGACTCGCCGCCTGGCCGGGGCCGGCACGAAGGAAGCAGCGGAGGAGGGGAGGGGAAGGGGCGCACGCAGCGCGGAGCACGAACGGGGACGGGAGGGAGGGGAGGCGCTGGCGGGAGGCTTCGAACTGGGCGGTCGACACTTAGTCCACAAAATGGCGTCCAGCCTGGATGGTTGGACCACATGGCACAACTCCCCCCCTCTTGAGTCTTTGATCTTCTTGAAGTTTACATAACGAGATCATCCAGAGTCAATTGGATCAGTTGGGGGGAGGGCCTCCAACCGGATGTCAGTATCCAGGCTCAGGCAATGGGACACAGTGAAGGTCCGTCAACCAGATGGCCACGTCCAGGGCCAAGAAGGCGGACGCCAAACTTTGAGGACGACACCTCGACATCAGGACCGTTAAGCGCCACACGGCGCGACAGGCCAACCAGAGGGCCTCGTCTCCCAAGAGTCCAGCTCTTTCCCAGGAACCAAGGCAAGGTCGGGCGACATGTAAACAAATGCACTCTTGAAACAGCGACCGATCACTTTACAAGTTAACAATATAAGTGCTTACACAAAAGATTCCAGAATGATTATTTATTGACATGTCATTCCAGAGAAGTTGTTGCACCTCCGTTAATACAGCATATTAATACCAAAAATACATATATAAAATATATGCCCCTCGTGACAATAAATTTTCAAAATACAGGGTATCAACTATACATTCAATAATCATAAAATAAATCGGGTCGTCACCCACACTGTACTCTATGCTTCGTATCGCATAGCTCCTAGCCACTGATAATAATAAAACACCTTGTAAATCACACAATTCATCTTCAAAAAACACACATATTAAGTGAATGGCCATTCCTTATCCACTAATAAGCGTATTCATAGATATCATAAAGAAAGTATCCCTATACACATCGCTCTTCCAGCTGGATTATAAACACTATTCAGTATACCTATATATAACAACCAATGACAATCTTAAATCGTATTCAGTATACTTCAACCAATCGTTCACGGTGTGACATTTACCAGCTGCATCGGTACCTCGCGCAACTTACATCACTATCTTTACGTTAACTATACTAAACAACTTAATTAACTATCACACACCATTTTCACTCACATCCACACCACGTTAGTCAACAATAAGAATTTACACTAACTAATCTAACCTAAGCTAAACTAAGCTAAGCGCGCCTACCTACACACAAAAAACACCAACTAACACAGAATCTCAACATAAACAAACACGCCGGCAACTACACCCAAAACACTAACACACAACTAAACACACTACCACAACACAAACACTACTGGGCCGATCCACGCCAGCTTCATCGGTGGGGCGGCGACTGAGCACAGAAGAGGCGTCGTCGTCCTTTGACGTCTTCACGGGTCTTGTTCATCGTCAGGCGCCTTCTTAACATGTGTCACGTGGGCCTTACGAACAGTTTTACCTGAAACAGGGTCTTGCAACAACAAGGTATTAGGCCCCAACAATCTGCTAACTCTTAGTGGTCCTATATAGGGTGGCTGCAATTTACTAGTGGTTGCCGATAACTTTGATGCCTGCACATAGGAACGACAATACACAATATCTCCTACAGCAAAATTAGCCGGAGGTCGACCGGCGTTAACACGTGCTTGCACCTGCCGTTTCGCATCCACCAGCTTCCCAGCAACTTCCTGAGCTAACAGCTCACGCTGACCATCAGACAACGGCAAAGATGGGGAAGGCACACCCCAGATGTTAAGCAAGGGGTGTATCAGGTCGCGACCCAAAAACACCCTTGCTGGAGTGTTCTTCGTCACACCATGCACAGACGAATTAAACCCGAGGGTCACCAAATCCAGGTCTTCGTCCCAGGCCGCATGGTCGGTATTATACAAGGCAGTGAGCGCTATTTTAAGATTGTGATTAAAACGCTCTACTGTATTACCACAGGGATAATACGGACTACTCGTATAATGTCTTACCGCCCAGCGGTGACACATATTTTTAAATTCCTTAGACCCAAAATAGGTAGCATTATCACTCACCAGGTTAACGGGTGCCCCGACTACACTCCAAACCTTCTGGGTCAGATGCCGAACAATAGTTCGTGCGGTCATGTTCCTCATTGGGAGAAGGAATACAAACTTTGAGAATACATCCGTCACAATCAAAACACAAACGTTCTGCCGTCTGGAACGAACTAACGGTCCGAACACATCAATGTGGACCGTTTCCCATAAAAAGGTCACATCCTCAACTGAGTACAAACCCACGCGAGAATTGCGAGGGGGTTTTGCTCTTAGGCAATCCTTACACTTGGTCACAAAATCCTTGACATCTTTTCTTAACCCAACCCAATGAAATCTAGACGCTATTTTTCACAGCCTAAATGTACGCCAAACGCTGACGAATGGAAATATGTCAACACCTCCGCCCGGAAAACTTGAGGAACCACTAACAGGTTCTGACGACGGCTCCGACCCACATAATACAATAATCCATCCTTCATGGCGAACTGAAGCACCTCCCCCTTTGCAATCCCACATTCCCAATTCCGACACTCCTCGTCCCTTTCCTGGGCAGTTCTTAACCCCACATAAAAATTAGGCGCGCTCACAAAGGCGCCACACAACCCAACAGGAACATCCACGTCCGGTTCAAAATCCTAGACAGCAAACATTCTGGAAAGAGCGTCTGCAACAACGTTCTCCTTCCCTGGAATATGACTGATCTGGAACCTAAATCGGGTCAGGCGATAGGCCCAACGACCTAATTTCCCGAATTCATGAGAATGGGACAACAACCAAGTGATAGCCTGATTGTCAGAGTACAGGTCGAACTCAACTGTATCCAAATAATCTGTGAACCGCGTCACCCCATAAACACACGCCAGCGCCTCTTTTTCATACGCGCTGAGTTTCCTCTCCCCATTCGTCAACACCCGACTCGCGAAGGCCACGGGGACAACCGCGCCATTCCTCAACTGACCCAAAGCGGCCCCTAGCGCTTCCGATGACGCATCCACATGGAGAACAAAACGTGCGTCAAAATTGGCAAGATTTAATACCAGGCTAGTAGCCAGCTCCGCCTTTAAACGCTTGAAGGCCCGCTCTTGATCACTACTCCAGACAAAAGGCTGACCACGCCATTTCAACAAATTCAAGGGGGCGGCGAACTGAGGTATAAATCGCAAATAATAACCCATCATGCCCACAAATTTAGAAACACCCCTGAGGGAAATGGGACGCGGAAAATTAACAATCGGCTTTACTTTTGCCGGATCCATCAATAACTTACCATTATCAATTACATATCCCAAAAATCGCACCGAATTGGAACACCACGTGACTTTAGAAGGATTAACCGTCAAGCCCGCCTGTCGCAAACGCCGAAGCACCTCCCGAACATGTGCAACATGTTCCTCCATTGTTTCACTGTATATCACGATGTCGTCAAGGTAATTAAAACACGTACTTAAATTTAAGATCTGACAAAACATGATCTATCACACGCGACAAAGCTTGTGTACCAAAACACGCGCCCATCGGGACGCGATTGAACTCATACTGCGCCCATGGGTTGCAAAAGGCTGTATATTTTCGACTGTCGGGATGCAACAAGCACTGGTGGAAGCTATGGTTCAAATCCAACAAAGAAAAGACCTTGGCCTTCCCTAAATGTTGCACAGCGACTTCCACAGTCGGCATCGGAAATGGATCCATCCGAATCAATTTATTGACGGCCATCATATTGGTCACCAAACGGTAGCCTCTGCCAGTCCCTTTCTTAACCAAAAACGCAGGACACGCATAGTCCGATTTAGAAGTGGAGATCACCCCATCTTTCAACAATTTATCGATAATACCCCGGAATATGTGTAATTTAGGCGGAGGATAGTTAAAGTACCACCATCGCACGGGCGTATAGCTAGTGACCGTGAATTGGTAGGGTAATACGTCGCAACGTCCGATTTTAGGAGTTATGACATCAGAGTACTCCTGCACCACTTCCTCCATCAGACCCCGAACATCCTCGCGCGACATAACGCCCAAACCTTCGCTTACAAACACGTCCCTTTTATGTTCTTTAAGTTGCATTTTCGCGTCAGGCGCGAAGGCGAAGTACAGTTCTTCCTTACCCACATCAATAACCGCTTGCATTTCACCCATAAAGTCAAGTCCTAGAACAATTTCAGCAATCAAATCGTCAAAAATCCAGAACTTCCGTGTCCAAGAAAATCTCCCTATTTTCATATGTAAATGCACGGCACGATTACACGCAATCACACGTCCATCGGCTAAACAGGCCCGAACCACCGAGTCTCGAACTTCCCCCTTTACCACCGAGGGTTTATTTTCCCGCAAATACGCTAAGAAAGATGATTTCACGAATGAATGGGATGAACCAGTATCAACCAAACCTAAACGCAATTCACCGCCCCAGCTGACATTACAATAACATTCTTTAATAATTCCCCTTCTTGGCCCATTATGCCGTCGCCTCGGGATTATGCGCCCGCGGGCCGCCCTCGTTTCCCGAATCGCACGAGATTCGGTAATGTCCGACTTTACCGCACCTAAAACAGCGACGTTCGACCTTCGCAACATGCGCTTCTTCACACCTCTCAGCTGTGTGCCCCAATTTGGCGCAATTACTACACCGTCTACTCCACTCTTTAGGACGGAATTCTGTCCTTACAATTCCCAAACTACAACCTTCAGCCCTCCTATCACGGCGGCCGCGGGCCGATCCTTCACTCGTCAAATCACGGACCTCCCGACTACCACTTTCCCTTTCCGCGGCATCAGCCGCACCAACACCGGCACCACGACGGTACTCCTCATTCAAGTCTACTTCTCGCTGTATCTCCACGGCCAAACGACGCAACTCGGCCAATGTATTCGGTCGCGGGAACAAGGCACGCAACGCCTTCACTTCGGGCCTTAAATGGTCCAAAACACCGTTAATCACCTTCGACTCGTCACGAGTCAAATTAAGCGCCCGGGCGTAGTTGCACACCGTCTGGACAAATGAAGGAACAGATTCCCCCATCCGCTGAAATCGATTGACCGAGTCAGCCTTCACCGATTTCCACACTCGGGAAGACCCGACCGACTCAATCAGTCGTTCTTTGAAGTTCTCGTAACTCCCGACGTTCGATATCACTTTACTCAAAACATCTAACGCCAGCCCCGTTACTCGAGGCAATAAGGCCTGTAGGAAAAACGAGTCGACTAATTGGGTCGCTTGCAGGCGATCCACCTCCACAAAGAAGTCTAACACTGTTCGTGGCTCAATAACTGTTAGTCGGGGCACAAGGGATATACTACCTAACAAAGTAGACTGCGCGCACGTCAAAGGCCGCGACGCCAAGCCCCATTAGATTACCGACATAAGCTATAGCCTTTAGTCGCAACTCGGTTACAGTTTCTTCGGGCTGGAAAGCTACTCCCGCTTCATTAAGATACTGTGTCAATTCTAAATAGCCCATACGGGCTACGAACTCGGTCCCCCGATCTGCCATAACGTCGAAACGTCGCGCAGTACCCTAATTCAAACCCTCATAAAAACCAGCCACACACTGAAAATCCCACTCTTACGTTCCCCTGCCCGGGACTCGAACCCGTAGCAGAGTCGCGCAGCGTTGTTACACTAGGGGGGCTCACTACCTCAACCTCCCACTAAACCAGAACATGTAAACACTCGGGGAGCATCTAGGGCTAGGGGAAGGCAGGAAGATCAGCAACGTGACCCGAAGGTCAGAAAATGACAACAGTTGAGGTCAAAACTGCTGTATATTATTATTAAAGCTCAAAGGGTATTATGTTTTTTTAAATGTTGTTCATTATGTGTATCTCATGTTTGAGGGATAGTTGTGGGTGCCATTTAACATAGGTTCTTGTACTATGCTGAGGAAATGTGATGCTGAGCATCTTATATGAGATTGTCGAGAGTACCTTCAAGATTGACTGCAATCACCAAAGCAATGTTATGATACATGCCCTGGCTGAAGTTAATGTATGTATATGTTTTCTGTTGACCTCAGAATGAAACAGTATATTTGTCTCAAATCCTACTTTTGGTTACCGCCAGATCTGAAAATTTTGTTACTGCAAATGTATAGCAAGTAAATAGTTGAGATCTGTAATTTTCTGAAGAAAAAAATGCAAGAAAGAAAACAGAGAACAAGTAAGGAAAAAAAAGCAAGGTCATGAAGAGAGGGGACATTAATTGAATTATATGTCTTCAATTGGTTTTGGCCCTCATATAATATTTTGTGGGTTTTCTATAGGGACATGAAGACAGTTTGATGTCTTTAGTGTATTTGTTCTGTTGATTAGGGTTTTCTGTTATCTAATATTTAATTTAGCTGTTTCATTGTGCTGATATTGCGATTCTCATTCCTACTTAGTTACATTGATTTGATTATTTTGAGTCATGTATGTAGCTTGGTGATCTTCTACGTCTATCTTGAAGTTTGCATTTTGTATAGCAATAAATAAAGTATTATTGTCCTGTCGCATCATGTCAGATTGACTGGTCTTCTCTTATTGATCAATGTGCAGAATATGTGTTGTGTCGTCAATATGTTTCAATTGTATTACAGTATTGTTAATTTGTTAAGTGTTGGAATTTTGGAGGTTATGAATTTATTTATTGCTGATGGAAAAAGCAATGGTAAAGACTTGAAGCAGTGGCTTCACCAATTTCCTATATATTTGAATCTGAGTTTCTTCTATTTCAACATGATTATAACTATTATTGAATCAACAATGTTACATGTCTGGTATTATTAATTTATTATGGCAATTGTTCTTGATTGAATATTTAGACAAATTAATAATCGTTAGACCACAAGATCAAGGCATTATTGTGGATTGTGTGATGATTACAGCCACGGACACTGGAAAGTTAATCACCGTGATAGATAGTATTGGAGACAATGTCTATGTTTTCTGCTTATCAAGATGCAGATGTGGCGTTCCCAATATGGTTGGGTAAAACCACTAGAGAAGAAGAGTGTGCCAAAAGCTTCATTGGACTAACAACAACAGGAGTAGTCAACTACTCATCGTAAGGTGATTGTGGAAAGTGGCTGGTGTCAACTACCATTCTTCTAGCTACGAGATCAACTCATCAACTGGATCATATTTTATTATTTTCTTAAACTGTTAACACGTAACTTTGATCTGTGCCAAAAATTGTGAAGAATATTGATGACAAATGTGATAATACCTTTGCATGTTTGTATTTGTAAAATAGTAAGAATAATGCTGCACATAATTTTGAATAGTCTTAAAATTTCTACAGCATTGCGGAGGCTTCTGTGTTGGTTACATCCCAGATTTTTTTTTGTAAATTTATTTACAAGCCCTAGTATCACAGATTCAATTAAAAATTAGTTTGTTTATATTTTAGTGTTACAATATGCCTAACATAATTTTATTTATATCAGAAAATGTGTGAATATGATTTAGTAATATGTTTGGAATATTTTTTTTGTCATTGGATTTAAATTATTACATGTTATGTTTTGAAATTTAACTCAGAACCCTAGTATGTAAAAAATACCTTTCGTAAAGCTAAGAGATCAATTTAGTGTTTAACTGCTTTTGATTCACATTTAAATGCTGTTTTATGTCTGTAGTTTGAAGGGTTTTGCTTAGCATTTCTAGGTACTGTATATTATTCTATGTAATGGCTATTTGAAAAAATGGAAGGCTAACAATAAGACGATTGATAATTCTTTTGGTAATGTATGGAGAACGAAGAACCCTACATGAAGCAAGTAAAGCAGAACTTTATTTGGTAAAATCAACCTATGGTATTTGTAAATATGTCTGTGCTAAGTTTGCTGAAAATTCAGGCGAACATTGATTTGAGGCTATCACTAAATTTGTTTCCGACCCAAATGCCTATTAACTGTGTACTGACCACGGCCGTAGAAGAACAGGTCTGGACACTCGCCTGGAAAATTGACCCCCTTGTTGTTTGGCTGTAGTTCACCAAGTTACCGAGAATATTGTGTTTTATTGGCGCTGATGTTACGACGGTCGGACTAAACTCTGCCCACTTCCTTTCCACTAAGATAAACAATTTATCAAAACGTATTTTTTATCAATTTATGAAATACTTTCTTCGCTCACAAATTTAAGAAAAGTGTCCAGCAATCTTTATTTACT
Source organism: Medauroidea extradentata (assembly GCA_003012365.1). Taxonomy (NCBI): domain Eukaryota; kingdom Metazoa; phylum Arthropoda; class Insecta; order Phasmatodea; family Phasmatidae; genus Medauroidea; species Medauroidea extradentata. Next base: position 24,943 of record PNEQ01000040.1, read on the forward strand.
TTATAAATTTAACAGTGGAAAAAAGTGGATGGTGTTTGAGTCCGACCGCCCGGATTACAGCGCCAGAAATTACGACATTCTCGGTAACTTGACGAACTGCAGCCAAACAACAAGGGGGTCAAGAAAAATACATTGTTAGATAGGCGAGTGTCCAGACCTGTTTTTCTACGACCGTGGTACTGACTGAGCTACTTTGAATATAAAGAGAAAATAATTTTAATTTGTTGGGTGTTCGATCATTGGCCAATTTACTAGCATGTCTCGTAATGAATTTGAAAAGGGTAAAATGCATCAGCATTATATAGTTTTGTTTCTCCTTCTTTATTCAACAAACAGTAACTTCAGTGTGAGGGGTATCATTTAGGAAGGGCAGGAGGGGGGGGCATATGCCCTCCCCCTGGATTTAGAATTTTAAGTGTATAAAATATATTTTTTATATTTTGTTATTTAAATGATGCTATCTTAAGCACATAAATCTGAAGTTTTATTTTTAAAGTTTCTAATTGTACATGCTTAATTAATTAAAAAGATGCAACAAGGTCACTTGTCACGGAAAAAAATCTTGCCCCCCCCCCCCTCCCCTAAGAAAAACCTGAAATGACGCCCTTGTTCGGTATATGCAATGACTTATTTTATTTCAAAAGTATGAATATGATACTAGTTAAATTCATGTCAGTTGATATAGTATTTGAAACAAATTCCTTTGTTTCTTTTGGTTGTATTTAGTTCTCTTCTTATAATTTCCATAATTTTGTGTGTATGTTGTTGTAAATGTTATGCATTTAGAAATAAGAAAATACCTTTACAGCTGACACAATTTTACAGAATACGGACGATTGAACTTCCTATAAGAAAATGAAAATGTGTTTATGCTTCAGTAGTTTCCTTATACTCACAGATACAAAATATTATTTTTTCCCTGAAATGAAAAATATGAATATTGAAACTACTGTATATGTCTTTATTGTTTTATGAATTTAAGGAAATTTAAGTGGTTATGTTATTAGTTTTGTATTTGTCAGTCATGATAACAAAAGTGTTATTTTGGGGTAAGGTAAGGTGGATGTGGTGTAGTAGAATCGGGTTCAAGCCAATGTAAAACTAATAATCGGAACCAAAATGAAAAAGAATAACTTTAAATTATGAAGTTAATGGATAGGATATGAAGTGTACAAAAATAAAACCATTAGGTCTATTTATTGAAAAAAAAGTTTTAGTATCTCCAGAACTGATGATTTACAATCAATAATAACTGTCTCTGTTTCAAGGAAAGTACAAATTTACTAAGTTCTAAGAATGTAAAAATTTGGCTTGAGCACATGGTAGACAAATAAGCGCTAAAGACATCAATTGATTCATACACTTTTTCGTAGCCAATATGGATAAAATTCTCAATGACAATCCTAGATAATGGTCTTTGCCAACTTTTTGAGTAAATATTTATCCAAAATTACTAATTCGTTACTCGTGATCTCTTACGCCGCAGTTAAATGCATGAGATTCCGGCATCAGAGATTGTGCCTCAGAAGTTTGTAACACTGTACAGTAAACAATTTTGTTTAAAATGTTGGCTAAAACTATTGCCTAGGATTACTATTGTTTATTTTTTGCAAATAAGCTTCAAGAAAACCTACAGTTATAGATTAATGCTTTTAGCATTGAATTATGTACAACGCCCTCTTAAGGTTGCACGGCGAGATGCAGTAGTGAAGATCTTGACACACACACTCACATGAACAACACACACACAGATATATCTTCCTATTGGTGTGTAACAAAGGTAAATGGTTGTATTGATATAAAGGATGACACTGAATATCAATGTTTAAGTGTCTTAGTTTTTCAGTTGTGTTGTGTAGCACATTCTCATGAGTTAATACTTAAATGACCAAAACATGTTAACTTTAAATAATAGAAACATATAACTCATAAAATTTTCTATTTAATGTATAACAGAGACTAATAATTATTGTATTGTTGTAACGAATGACACCCATTCATTACATATCAATATTTCAGTGTGATTTTTGTTTTCCTTGCGTGTCTAGTTTTTGCAAATTCATTTCTTAAGTGACAGTTTGTGTTTGTTACTATATTTATGGATACTGTAATTGTATTACAATAATACAACTAACCTTAGTGTCATGCTAATGTGTTGTATGTACTTGTCTAGTCCATTGTAATTTGTATATCCGTTGTTAATTGTATGTCCGTTATTTTTATTTTGTTTAGTGTCATCCAGTTATTGGTCATACAGCTGTTGGATGGCACTTTAAACATAATAATTGATATAATAATAATAATTATTATTATTATTGATATGATTATCATTATTATAAAACTTTATGACTGAATGATTTATTTTTTGATTCCTGTTGACAACAATTACCTACATATACATTATAACAACAATTACACGTGTAATATTTGCAGTTGTATGACCTGTCTTATACGGACAAAAAATACTTTGCAGTATGAAACATTCTTATTACTCGACCACGTCAAGTGTGCGCACGGAAAATATGCAAACTAATGTGACTGCCTCCCCTCCTCTTACTCTCACCATTCAAAACTAAAGGCGAAGGGGAAGGAAGCGCTCTGTAGCAAATGCTAATGGAAGGGACGACCAAAGGTACTCCAACAGCTGTTCACATGTACGTACGTTCGTGAGTGATTTAGAAAAGGTATTGATGCTGTAAAACAACTGTGGGAGGTTTCTTAATTAAAATAATGTCATCAACTAGTAGGCCAAGTAATAAGACGTTACATAGCCAGTGCAGGGAAGTAATTAGAGTGTTGTTAATTTTTGTAATAAAGACAACTCAATCATCCATTAAGTCAGGCTAATAAACGTGCGGCAGCTGCAACAGGAAAATATGAACGAACTATTTGCAAAATTAAAAAAAAAAAAAAAAAAAAGGAACCCAAGCAGATGTCAGTGGTCAAAAACTGACCACAACTGGGAAAAAAAAGACCAAAAAATTTCTAAAAAATTTGTTTAGATTTTGATTGTGGTGTTATAAATACATTTCTTGACTAATTGCGGCCTAAATATGTGTCACCAGTTTAATTTCAATGCAAAAAGTACAGCACAAGATACACAATTTCACTCTATAATAGTACGTTTCACATTTTCTTTCACTGGAGTTAGAAAAAACATTAAAAATCAAATAATCCTTATAGTGAGTGATACCAATTCTTATGGAATGTTTATTATGGATGTTTGAAGACTTATACTACGTAAGTTTAAATTTGGAGTACCCGAAGTTTTGCCTACAAATGATTTGCCTTATCGTAGGCAAAACCACTTTAGGTACTACAATTTTAGGCAAAATGACTAAGGCAAAACTACTTCATGCCAAATGGCTTTAGGCAAAATTACTTTTGCAAAAATAACTGTAGGAGAAATGACATTTGGCCATTTAAGCGAGAAGGTAGGACTTTGAAGAGAACAATACGATTTTAGGCAAACAACTTGGTCGAAAGTTTAGCAAATGCGTGACATTTGAGTCTAACATATAATAGGGAAGACATATTTAAGCTAAACGCCTTTAGGCTAATCGCCTTTAGGATGAAAAATTTTAGGTAAATAAAAGTGGCAGAAATTTTTAGGCGAAATGACTTTAGGCAAAATCAATTTAGGCAAAACTACTTATGACAAAACAACTTTAGGCAAAAAGACTTTGGGCTAGTTAAGCAGGAGGCTAGAATTTAAAGCAAACATTTTTAGGCAAAATAATTTTAGGTGAAACATCTTTAAGAGTTAAGAGCTCAAGCAAGGGGGTGTAATTTTAAACTTACAATTTTAGGCAAAACAACTTTAGGCTCACGTCCTGTCCAGTGAGAGTGAGGTAGGAACGGAGCTGCGTTGGAATGCTCTGGGCACCGCCTGGTTAAGCGTGTAGCCGGGAACACGAGGCTCGAAGGGTCGTGGTCTGTTAGTGCCGGCGTGCCCCTCTCTCACCTGGCGAGTCGAAACAGCTGCGTATCGGGGAAAGCAGGGAGGACCTGGAGAAAACTACACCTTACATGGACACTTATGGGGCAGTCCACATCCCCATATCCTAGGGCCTTAAGCGAGCCAGCTCAAAATGGCAAAACAAAGTAGAACACTGGGCCGGATAGTTGCACACGCACGTTACGTTCTCGCTGGACGAATCAGAGTACCGAATCGCGGCACGTCTCTCTCGTTCCTTCCGTCGCGGCTGCTGCTTCCAGACTGCCTCCCAGGGGTGTTACTCCAAAATCCTGGTACTGATACCACGAAACAAAAACAAAAACCTGGTACGTGGTAAAAAAAAATTCGAAAAATATGAAGTTTAAAACCTGTCTTAAGTATTTTAAGAGAAAAAAAGTATTGAAAATATTGAAAGAATACTTATTGTTAACAAAAAATTACAGGTTAACATCTACCACAGATGTTAGTTAAAGAGAATGCTAGTAAGTGTTGCCAATGCTAACACCCAACCCTTGGCAAAGCTTGGATAATGCAACTATATGCGCAGATTCATGCTCAGAATTCAGGAGAAGTTGTGTCGTAAAAAAAAAACCTTTTTGTGTAGAAAGACTGCTGAAAATACGGTTTAATAATGCATTTTAATACAATTGAATGCAAAATTATGAAATCCTGGTACTTTCGCGTACCGGGACGAAAGTATCCTGGTACATAGTACAGCACCCAGAAAACTGGTACGTGTACCAGGATCCTGGTACGTCTAACACCCCTGCTGCCTTCTTCATGCACTGGTAGAGAGAGGGGGCGGCGAAGCCATCTGTCCTGCACTGGCAGATGGTCGTGCGGCGGGTGGGATGGCAGGTGTCGCACGTCAGTGTCAAGTTCACACATGCTCTGTTGCTGTCACTGATCCGCTACACACACTCAAGTATCGCAAATCTGCCATTACCAACCAGCGCACACCTGCCACTGACACACTCTACGAACACCTGCCGCGACCATGTGCAACTCCACCTGGCCTGTGGCCTGGTACGACGACAAGGCAAAATGCCTTTAGGATGAAAAATTTTAGGCAAATAAAAGTGGCAGAAATGTTTAGGCAAAATGACTTTAGGCATAATTAATTTAGGCATAACTTATGACAAAACAACTTTAGGCAAAAATACTTTGGGCTAGTTATGCAGGAGGCTAGAATTTTAAGCATGCGTTTTTAGGCAAAATAATTTTTTGGTGAAACAACTTTAAGACTTAAGAGTTCAAGTAAGGGGGTGTAATTTTAATCATACAATTTTAGACAAAACAACTTTAGGCTCATTTACTTAAGACAAAATGACTTTTAAGCAAAATAATTTTAGGCAAAGCAAATTTAAGCAAAACAGTTTTAGGTAAAACACCTTTAGGCTGAATGACTTACGGCAAAATTACTTTAGGCAAAATAATTGTTGTGCATGGATAGAGATAGGCTGGAACATTAAGTAAATAAGTTTAGGCTAAACAATATTATGCAAAATGACTGTAGGCAAAAGACTTTGTCTGGAGTAAATTAAATTATGAAATTTTAGTCAAAGAAGTTTTGGCCAAATGTCTTTAGGTTAAATTATTTTAAGGGAAATTATTGTATCTTGTAGATGACATTATTTTAGGCAAAAATAATGTACATGAAACTGTTTTAGGCACAACGTTTTTAGTAGAAAGTACTTTAGGTGAAATTACTTTAGATGCAATTACTTTAGGAAAACTGACTTTAGGCAAAATAAAGTTGGTAAAGTATGTCTAGGTAAAGGCAAAACAAAGTCGATGAGATGTGTTTAGACAAAACAAAGTAAAATTTGTTTATGCAAAACATTACTAGACAAAATGATTTGCCTGCTAAATTTGAATCCTGTAAATTTTTTTGCAACTTAATTAGTTGTTATTTTGTTCCTTTCTTTGTGACAGCCTCTTTAGTGTCACATATTGTAAATTTTAAAGGTCAGGTAAATGGGCTTTATGTCTCGTTGACACCGAGCTCATTTGAGATGGTTACATACAACTTAACACAGGAGTAAGGTAAGGAGGCGGCCATGGTCTTTGTTTAGGAACCGCATTTGACTGGAGCGATCTCGAGAAACCATGGAAAACCGCAATTAGGATGGCTGAAGCCGGAGATTGAACCCGGGTCGTCCCAAATTCGAGTCCAATGCATTGTCGTTGCGCCTCCTCGCTCGGTTGCACCGTATTCACACTATCCACCCTCCATCAACTCTCAAGATCGCAGCATTTCAGAGCCGCTCTGCTCTCGAGACAATAGCTGTCGACACAGTTGCACACAGTTGAGGCCACAACTGTACGCTCACCAGTTTTAAAACTCCTTACCTCGCAAGGTCTTCTCTCTCCCACTCCTACCTGAAGCGCACTACTAGCGCTGTGCCATTCCCTTCTTCCTCTGCACACACGTCGTGATCGAGTAATATACACAGCATATTTTGCCGTGTAAATATTAAAAATACATAAATATTACAACGTCAGGGGTAATAAATTGACTTAATAAACATTCAGATCAAAGTTAGACATTCATCAACTTAATAAAATCACTGACAATATAATATGCATCTTCCAAAAGAACTCTCTTAAATTTAGTTTTAAATTCCTTATAGTTAGATTTTTTCCAAAATGGCTATAATCAATTTAATTTATATAATTTGTTTGAAGTAAGTTTAATATTAATGCATTTTCTATAAACAAAAAAAAAAAAATTATCCCACAAGGAGCAGAAATGATAGATCATGGCCTTATAATCATTTAAGGGGGGAATTTCATTTACTTTTCATTTTCGGTTTCGACTTTGCATGCAAGCTAAGGGTACCATGCTGCTGTTCTTTCTTACTAGCACAGTAAATTGTTCGTTTGGAACAGCTGGTTACTTGGAAAGCTTCCTTAATTACGTTAATAGTACTTATGTGATAATATACTGGTATATGTTTAACACAATGTTTCGTTCTCTCCCTTGTAGACTATCTAAATTGTGTCTTTTTGGTGTTTTACCTTCCATAATGTTAACCAGAAAAACATACATTAACAAAATTTTTGTTTCGATTCAGCCACTGAACACAGAAATGACCTGGCCGCGAGACAAGGGTGAACTACTGAACTAGTTTAAGATACAGGATGAAAAAAATCTACCAATTAAAAGAAGACTACTTTTTAATGTTTTATCATGTGTTCAAATGCACATAAGAACAGCATAAAATTTCTATACTGTTAAGAAAGAACTTTTTTTGGTCTCCCGAATTTTTTGTTTGCATCCAGATATATGAAGTTACGCACCATAAAAACTTGAAAACTATTTTGTTATCAATTCTTAAGTTATTATGTGATATATTTACTGATGCATGAAACAGTGTAAGTACAAAGTTTTTGTTTTCGAATTTTTTAAACCCCTTAAAATGGTGCAAATTATTAAACAAATATATCATACAGTGCACTTTTCGATGTTGTACAATGTGCAAAAATTTTAAAATGAAAGTTACAATATGAAATTTTTGGAATTTCGGCAACAGCGCTCACCGAAACAAGGACAGTGCTTATGGCAGTTGCCGTGCATTGGAAAGAAAGTGTGATTGCCTATATAACTTTATACCTACTGCAATCTAAGCTTGAGACATTGTATAGTGTAACACATTTCTTTAGCGTAATGTCTTGCACCTGAATTCAAAGTACAGAAGTGTCAATATGTGCTCATAAAATTAACAAAAATAACTTTGTGAGGTTGCTCTTTTTGGTGTCTCTATGACCTGCTGTATTGACTGATGTAAATATATTTAGCATCAACTTAACTAATAAGCAGACATAAATTTTGGTGAAAAATCTTTTGATAACTAACTCAGTTGAAGCTAAGCAAATGTTTCTAGAAGGTTGTAGGATGGGCAGTGGGTTTATTTTGTAAGTAGTTGGTATAAATACTTGTTGGTGCTTGCAGGCTGTATTGCGGGCAAACCAGGGTGCTGTGGATGCCACTATTGACCAGCTTTTGGCAATGAGTACAGACAATGAGAATGAGAAACTTCGTAATGAAATTGAGAAGAAAGAGAACCTATCTGTTACAACAATCCCAGAACCAATAATTCAGGAGCTATCACCTGTCAGGTAGGGTACAAACTCAAGGGACATACAGTTTTACAGTTTGTAATTATAAGTGAGACAATTTTACTCTCTCTGGGAGGAAGTGTTGTACGGTAGTTAGAGTACCAGAGAGCCACTTGAAAGCTCTGTATGCATTATTAAAAAAGGAGGAAACGTTTTTGAGGAGCCATGGAGTGTGGTCGTACAAGTGAGCACCTGGGTAGCCGCCAATGTGCAAAGAAGTATGTAACTCAGGCCTGAGTTTTATGTGGTGTTCTAACTACGGATGTATTCATATCACATATTATTACTAGGTCCTAGACGAGCTTAGAGTTGTACAAGAACATTACCAGACTTAATGGCTGTGGTTCACGAGTGTTAACAGGACATAATAGTACATAATATAGTAAAAGTACTTGCTGCAGTGTAGTCATGAGAAAGTGTGATGAAAACATGCTGGGCTTAATTGGACAATATTGTTACAAGTTTGAGACATAAACTTTATATGTGGGCAATTCCCATGAGTTCTTTGGGATAGAGGTCTTATAATTACAAATAAAAGAGTTAAATTAAGTACTGGATTTAATAGCTCACAAAGCTACGAAATACACAAAACAGTAATCAACTAGAACTCTCACAACACAATTAGTTATGCACACAATTACTCCTGT
>PNEQ01000040.1:34669-81913 GCA_003012365.1 Medauroidea extradentata
GCAAAGTCCCAGACTGATTACTTATATACTAACACGTGTCCTTCACTTGCTTGCTCACCGCACCATTCTCCTTATGTGGTAGGCCGGGCACACTACCGTCAGGCGACCCCTCTTACACATCAATATTATAACTAGCAACCACGAAACCTCCCGGGATACCATTAGGCCTATGCTGACGCCGGTACTAGCAAAAAAAAAAGATTCTACAATCAAAGTTAGTAACCAAATTTGGAAAATTAATAGGGTAGGTAGGCCAAGTACCTTACAATAAATGCTATACTCAATAGTAATATTAGGTATCAATACCTGCGAGTTAACATTTTATGACACTGTTTTCTCTTCATCGACTCTAATTGGTTATGACACACACTGTTGCCTTTACTTATCTCGTAAATGCATGCGTAGTATATTAATTTGTATTTCAAAACCGCCACTATAAATACAAATGACACACGCAATTCAAGAATTCAAGTTCCGTTCAGAGTACTGACATGAAAGATGACGACGCAATTTACGAAAACAATAAAAAACATATTTTCTTAATGTGTAGAGCAGAAAAAAATTAATGTTATTTCTATTTCCACGTGCTCAGGCTGGCGATTGTATAACATAACAGATTAGCAATGATATTCAAAAGTATTAGAAGTAACTGTTTATGAATGTGTTCATCATCAGAAACCCATATTTATTACACAACGGACAAATACACTCCTGACTCAACTTGCTTTCAAGCGTGTGAAGCGAAGCCAAAGTGGTGAAAACCTAACTCTGATGCCACTTGTTGGAGGAATTTTGAACTACATCTGTGGCGCGAGCATCAGCGGCAGTGTGTCAACGACTGTAATTCAGCGGGCGGTTGCATCACTTTCTGATGGAGCTAATCAATAGTGTAACTATTGTTAATGTTGACTAATATGTGGCAACAGCTAGTACTTTTTTTCAAAGGTTAAATCTTTAGTGCCCACTTTATTCATAATGACCTATAGGTACTTGTATTCCGAAGTTTCCTAAATTTTCCACTCTTTCATCAAATATATACCTCTGTATTCATAACTTTCTTCCTCATAAACCTAACAACTTTATCTTTCTCACATTTATGTTTATTTTGTTCTCTTCAGTCCAAAATTTTATCTTATCAGTATCATCCTGCAACTTGTTCTCTCCACCCACCTAATATGAGACAGTCATCTCTGAACAATCTTTTTATGCCACCCACTCCCAAACCAGTGTTGTTTGCCATTACTGAAAATAGTAATCATGAAAAATTAGTATAAAATACTTTATCTCTATCTAAATGGAAGAAAGGTGTTTTTTTTTTGTAGAAAGTCTTTACTTAAATTGGGGTTTTCAGTAACACAGCAAATAACAGCCATGGTATTTGTTTATTGGAAGGAATCAAATGTATAGTTTTACACTAAATCAGAGTGAACTTGAAAATTATTACATGATTCAGTTTTAGAGTAATAGCTTCTTGTTTTGTGATACGTTAGAGTACAGTACCTGGAATATGGAACTAGTAAGTAAATTTAGTTTGTTAAGGAGGGAGTTCATGCCAAATTTGAATGGTTTTAAAAATTTATGTATTTATATAGTATGTGGTTTGTTTTATAGATATACATATATTGTGACTATTTTTTGCAGTAATGAAAATTTTCAAGTTTTCATAGTTTTTGTAAGGTAGCATGTTAAAGGCCAAATTAGCATAAAACTGTTTAATACACGAAACGAAAACCAATGGACTTACAGAAATGAAATAATTCACAATGAATAACAGTGTCATGGACTACGTCAAGAGGTACATAAAAGTCCTCAGTGACATTTTATGTATTTTTAAAAAAAATATTTAAAATTGTAAATTTTTTGTTTTAAATTCAACAATTTTTTAGGAATAGAAAATGTATTCCAATATGATTTTCATACATATCATGATGTAGCCCGTTACACTGTTATTCAGTGTGAATTATTTCATTTCTGCAAGTCCTTTGGTTTTATTTTTTGTATTGAACCATTTTATGCAAATTTGCGCTTAGACCTGCCACTATACAAAAAGTATAAAAGCTAGAATATTTTCATTACTGTCAAAAATAGTCTCAATATATATCTATAAAACAAACCGTATCTCGCACAAATATAAAAATTTTCAAAACTATTAAAATTTTGCAGAGAACCCCCCTTCTTAATCAAATTTTTAAAAAATTTTTTTCAAGCCTACATTATATAAAATTGCTGAAGTAAGATTTTTTTTATGTTTAATTAGTATACAGTCCACATAAGATTTTATCTTGTTGTATAGAATTAAAAACATAATTTGTTTAATGTACAATGTAAAATACTGTTCATTTCAGTTTATATAGTAATTCTTTACTTGAGTGTGATCTTGTAGTCTTAGAATATTAAAAAACTAATGGTTATGCATTTTATTCTAGTGGAATATATATATATATATATATATATATATATATATATATATATATATATATATATATATATATATATATATATATATATATATATATATATATATATATATATATATATATATACACATATATATATATATATATATATACACACACACACACGCACACACACACACACACACACACAAATATGTATTTCTAATTCAATGGACAGATATTGGTTAAACTTTCAGTGAAATTCAGAATTCTAGACACGTCTTTCTTAGTCAAAATTGATTTAATTAAGTCAGTCAGCTTGAAGCTGTCATTAATGAAGAGGTCTAGCTCATCTGCAATGTATGTATTGGCATTGATGTGTTCTACTCATCAGCTTCATCATCTGAACTCTATCTTGTGCCTTTAGATAGCTATGCAGAGTCTGAGAATAGTCATATCGTGTACGGCCAGACAATGGAACTTCCATACTCTGTTGATTTGTTGTTCTAGTGCTCAAGCCCATTTCAATGGTCATTGTCTAGGAACCTGTTATGAACCCTTGGTAAGTGGTCAATGGAATATGCTGAATCATGCCTGCACTCTGCCGTGATCCACCTGGAAGGTTATGTTTTGTATTTACTGACTGCTGTGCATTTCTTTACAATACTTCACTCACCATAATGGGGGAAATCACTGAATAATACAAATTGACTTTGGATGAATACCAGAGTTAAACCTGGCACCATGCTGTGCCTTGAAGAGTGCTTGAAATACTGAATCAATGGTGTCCCTAATGTTCATGGGAGCTGTTTTGTTAGATACTCTGTGCCTCACAGACTTACCATTTAATAACTGTTGTTGCTGATTCGCTAATAGTATAGCCTATTTCATGTAAGAATTCCAGTTCTTGAAAGTTCTAACGACTGTTATGTGTACAAATTTCTACAGGAAAATACTTTTCATTTTGATATACTGGGTAGTTTGAGAGCCAGTTGAGTATGTTTGTTCAACAATAACTTATGACTGAGGGAAACACAGCTAATTTCAAAGAAACAGCTGTAAAATGGCATGTGAACACAACTGTCAAAAAGTGGAATTCTTACATGTGAACTGTAGCTGTTATGTAGTTGATAGTGCACCCCCACCCAGTAATTTGCAAGCACACACTAAACAAGCGTTGAAATACGGTTACCCATCCCAAATTTTTATAGGCGATGTCCATCCTCCATTATTTAAAAATTTTTTTCCAGTGTGTAATTTTCTTTTATATTATCAGCCATTTTTATTTTGGTTTTGTTTTTGTGCAGTTGTTTCTTTATTTGCTTCTTTCAGCCTTCATGTTTTGGCTCTACCTAACTTCTAAATGATCATGGCATAGTTTTTTGTAAGTTTATTTCAGAGGTGAGAGAGTTATCTGTAATAATCTGTACTCTGTTTTCAGAAGTCCTCACCCTTCACCTCAAGTGCAACCTTCTAGCCAAGTAGATGGTGACACACCTCTAAGAACTGTTCATGGCTGGGCTCCCCCTCTCTTAGGACCCTTGCCAGATGACTTCTTGCGTGTAGCTCGCACAACGCCTCAAAAGAAGCAGGTAAGTGTGTCTGGTTTCAGACGTCAGTCATGTGTTTTCTAGGATTGTAAATATTTGCTGCTGTATTTAGTGTTGCTTGGAGACATTGTAAATTGGACATGTGTCTACAGTTCACTTAATTTTTTATTTTTATTTTATTATGTACTCAATACTTTTTTATGTACAGCTCTTTGTGTGTGTACATCAGATGTAAAAAGGAGGTAAGTGAACCTTACACAGTGTAATTACATCATTCATGAAATTTTCAGTGATACTGCAGTAACTATACAGCTAGCACCATGTCTTTTATAGTCTATTCGACAAATGAGAGTGCTTTCTTTATAGCTAGTGAACTGAATGCAATAATGTGTGTAATTTCAACGGCTTGCTTATAATCACTAACATGATTGGTGTAACGATGCATTAAGTACATTTAGAGTAAAATTTCAATCCATATTCCAGTTGGAATGGCTGAAGAATTCAGACTGAAATATAAATGCAAATGCTCTTGATTTGTTCTGAGGTAGGCTTGGAGTGAGATTACCCATCAGTCTGGTCACTGAGGTAGACTAGAGTTTAGAATCCAGTTTGAAACACTTTCTTCAGACACTCTGAACGTGATGTATACGAAGCAGTCATTGTATTAATTATTCTCGCAACATTTCTTGGTTCTAGCAGATTCTGACATCACACAAACAACATAGCCAATCATTTTTTATAATTTAAAAACTTGATTTTGTGATGAATACAACATGCAAAGAATTGTCTAGTTAATACATCACTTGAAAATTATATTGGATAAGCTCCAGGCCACGGCCGTAGAAGAACAGGTCTGGATACTCGCCTGGATATTTGACCTCCTTGTTGTTTGGCTGTAGTTCACCAAGTTACCGAGAATATTGTGTTTTATTGGCGCTGATGTTACGGCGGTCTGAATAAACTCCGCCCACTTCCTTTCCGCTAAGATAAACAATTTATCAAAACATATTTTTTATCAATTTGTGAAACACTTTCTTCGCTCACAATTTTAAGAAAAGGCTCCAGCAATCTTTATTTACTTTATAAATTTAACAATGAAAAAAGTGGGCGGAGTTTGAGTCCGACCGCCCGGGAAACAGCGCCAAAAAATACAACAATCTCGGTAACTTGACGAACTGCAGCCAAACAACAAGGGGTCAAGCAAAATACATTGTTAGATAGGCGAGTGTCCAGACCTGTTCTTCTACGACCGTGCTCCAGGCAAATGCGGGGAAGGTTCCTTGACAAAGGCCATGGTGTACCAAATAAATTGCTATTTGTTGTTGTTGTTATCATTGTCAGCGTCATCGTTGTCATCGTCATCGTTATTGTTTATGCTTTGTGAAATTTCCTTTTTAACTGCTGGAAAAGAGAAGCTTTAACTGCGACGATTGTACCAAGTTTTTATGTGTTAGTGTCATTCAGTTTAGAAATTGTATGCCTAATCTTTGAAATGTGAAAAATCACCTTTCATCAATATTACTACTAAATAATAAATATGAATATTAATAAATATGTTCCATATTTGAATCAATAGCAACTAAGATTGTGACTGGCTCTCATGTGCCTAGAAAGGTTTAGCTTGAGCGCTCTCCTATATGAGCTGTCTTATCGGCCCGCCTAAATCTACATTATTTTACAAAACTGCAGATGGTGTATGTTATAAAAAGCGTTGCTGCTTGTACAATAAATTCTCTATAAATATTGGCCCGAAGAAAAATGTTGAAAACAAATTTTATTTTGCACATTGGTCAAATTGCACATCGTGGTTCTATCTAAAAATTTTACTGCACAGCTCAGGTAAATAAAAATTTCTTTTCCTCACAAAGAACACCAACTGTGTATATTCAGACACACACATATTTGTAACATAATGGCGTGACAGACAGATGCGCAGACACCAATGTGCAGAGATAATCTGTGTGAACGTGAGAAGAAGGAAAGAAAATGGAGTGGAGCATCTACTGTCTCTCCATCCAGTTGCATAGCGTAGTTGCCTCTGCGCAAGTTAAAATTTAAGAACATTACTGAACATAATGTTTTTGAATGTTTCTTACAATGGGAGGATAGAATGACAAATTATACTATTGTGGACATACACCATTGCGATATATATGTCGTTCCAGAAATCTTAGAATGAGACTGAGAAAAACAAACAACTAAAAAAAGAGAAAACAAGCCTAGTTGGTGGTAGTCAACACATCCATAAACCAAAACAACACAGCATGTAAGATCCCATAAGGAATAAGTCAACAACAAATAAAGGAAAATAATTATAAACAACCAAAAATAAAAGTTGAAATACTAAACAAAATAATCTGTAAAATTCAGGACATCACAATTAAGACAGCATAGACAATACTGGGACAAGTACTGCTGTCTTAATTGTGATGTCCTGAGTTTTACAGATTATATTTTTTGTATTTTGACTTTTATTTTTGGATGTTTATAATTTTTTTCCTTTATTTGTTGTTGACTTATTCCTTATGGGATCTTTTATTTTAGCAGTATTTTCCTTTTCACAATGTATAAAATGTCTTGTGTCCAAAAGTGAGATCTCAAAAACTGACTGAGCCCCACCAAATATAATTTAACATGTAAAACCCTATCTTGCTTCCGCCATGACTCCCAGGTAGACAATGCCCTCAACTCAGGATAGCAAGTAAAAAGGTTAAGAACTGGCTTCTTCTGGTTTTTTAAAGAATTGTAAGGTTTATATAATTCACGTATTTTCTTTTTTTCAAGCGTGAAAGTTTAAATGAAGTGTAAATTACTATAGTAAGACAGTTATCCCTGGAAGTAAAACAAATTTCTACAGTTTGACGCAGTAAAACCTTATTGTTTGCCCCTTCTGCTAGGTAGTCACATTATAACAGTTTACCAATAACCTATTAGCGACAATTTTAAAATATGTTCTGTGTTACCTGTAATGCTTAAATGTGACAGAATGAATTCAGTAATTGTTACAAACAGTATTTGTTATTTGTTTTAAGTATCAAATAGCTTGATAGGTGCTTATAGGGAGACAAGGTACAAAAGACCTCCTTCTGCGCATGCGCGAGTTCCCGGGCACCAGCAAGTGACGGAAGGGGAGGGGAGTCGCGCAGCGCGCAGGTCATTTTCTATCATGTCTCCCTATAATACTTGACAATAATGCCTGAATGATGATTTACAAGAAGTTACGGTCCCACACAAGACTTATTCCTTACATCATTAAAAAAAATGTATTGTGCATCTGGCTCCTATTCCCAGTATTTTCAGAGCAGTTAAAAATATTTCAAATAGTGCAAGTATAATGTACTAGTAAATGAGAGGGTATATCAGACTGCATTATTTGAATTTGAGCGTTAACAGTCGTAGATAAACTACAGCAATGAAACATCTTGGTAATTGTGCATATTGTTTTAGCTATCCTGTGTGAAATTTGCCCAATTTGTACACTAGATGTAGCAGTACAACTGTCATTTTAATTTCACCAGTGATCCTCATGTACATACTATGTGCCTGAAAAGATGCAAAGAATAAACAGTGCGTTTAGTGGTAACTCCTCTTGAATCATCCTGTATTGTATTATTTATGTAATGCTTAAAGATAACATGTTTCAAATTCTCATTGAGAAGAAGGCTATTGATACTCTTTTTTAATGAAAAAATTGTTTATTCTCAGTAACTTGATTTTTTTATGAAGCTGTAGTAACCATATTTCAGGTTTTTTGTCATTTATATTTTTTTATGTTTGAGATTTCTTATATCAGTATGCCTCACTCTAAAATGATTATTACTGTGGTGTGATGATTTTTAGCAGATAGAGACTTAAATTTTTGTAAAAAATTTTTTTCATACAGTATGTATGTCTCCAGAGAGTAAATATGTAAAAAGTTTACTTTCAGAAAAAAATGTTCAGAGAATGATTGTTAGTTCGGTTGCAATTTGTTTTTAGTGCGTAACGTCTGTGTTAAGTAAGATATGAAATTTAACACCAACAAGAGACTGTGATAGTTATCATTAAATTTCCTTTTAAGTATATTTATTCCACACATATCAATAATTTCACTAATCAATAATACTGGAATAACATTTGTAATTCACACTCTTTGTCATCCAAGAGTGATGGGAGGAGGGGAGACCATAGAGGAATATTGTGTTGGTTACAATTGAGGCAAGTTAATCCTGTTAGATGTGAGTCATGGAGCTTAACAAGCTCAAGTGGCTTTATTGAGAGGTCATAAGACCTTCCCAGGGGTGAACACTATACTAGATTTGTGGCTGTGTTTTGAACTGTTTGGTTGTTTGTGTGTGACAAACACACAACGTACTAAAATATTTATTTCATAAAAAAACTAATTGCAACTCAACATTAATGTGAAGTCAGAAATAAAAGTAATGTATTTGGCATTATATCTGTAAATAGTGTTTGTATTTGTTGTACAGTACATAGAAAATATAAGCTGTAATTTTTTGTTGCTTTGAAAAATAAGAACAAATGTTGCACTTCTTGTTTCCATGCTGCAGTGAGATTAATAATGCATGAAAATTGGAACAGAGACTATTATAGTTATGTACAATAATGCTTGAGTTGTATTTTCTTTTAATATTTAAATTTGTTGTGTTGTGTTCAGTTATCAAATAATATAATGCAAATAATTTAAATCCTTATCTGTTAAAATTATGGGGTCTACCTAATTAGTCATAAAAATGTAACCTTAACGAAAAATAAATTTTAGGCTATAATAATTTCTCAAATATGTAATTCTTTCATAGTTTTGGGTGCTTTAAATTTTAATATTTGAAGAAATGCTTGTCATCTTTGTGTAGACTAAGTTTGGTAAGAGGGGCATGCTGGTAACCCCTGTGTTGTAGGCACTGATGTTTTCTGTTGATGAGTACAGGTTTGGTAGGACGTTCCAGTTGAGCATGTATACTCTTGTTGCAGTGGTGTGTTCACATTCACGTCCTGTTTAAAGGAAGTATATTTAACAGTTAATGAGCATTAGAAGTGAGAAATGTTTTAACAGAAGCTAAATTGTTTGCTAGCAAAGTAATGTAATTTGGTTAAAGTGGCTGTGTGAATTGTTAACTGATTATTTTTTTAGTCAATAACGTTAACTACTTTCAGTTAAGTGAACTGTACACAGTGCTAAAAATTATATTTTATTTACAGTTTTAGATAGTTACTTTCGAAGCAACCCTTACTATACAGTACCTTATATCATTAAGGATTAAACAGTTTTTAATAATCATAGGTATTTGCAATACCTTTTATTTAAAATATAATTGATCCACGATTGCCTGGTACTTGAATGTCAGTGCATGGACTGTTTGCGTGTGGGGTAGTACTGGTGCGTGCAGTGACAGGGCAATGTGGAAACAAACCTTGCTGCGCTTGCAGGCTCGTGGCCACAGGCTCAGGGCTCTGTGGCATGAACATCGTATCCGTCGTCGTTGGCTTAGGAGAGAGAGAAAGCGACGTCGGGCTGACCAGGTAACTGAATTAAGTAGGTTGGTGCAAGCCACTCTGTTATCCATCTTCTAGAGTTTTGTGTGGACCTCGTACTGTGAGTTAGCTACATTTGTCTGAATTTGAAAGGAGTTTGGTTTCTTTAATTTTTAACTATACTGCTTTGTGAAGATTTAATTGCCAGGCAAAACTCTGAATTTGATCAATTTTTGTTAAGGTAAATTTTTAGTTATTTTATGATTGGCGTTAGAAATACTTTTACAGGTAGTGCTTCCTGGTCTTTGTCTTTAATAGGTTTTTGCTCTTCTTTTATTTGGGTTATTTTTAAAATGACAGATTTGAAGAGAGGCTGATGTGCTACATTATTTGACTGAACATTACATTTGCTTTTTTTGGCAGTGTGTTTCAGAGTATCCCCATGTACTGAAATTTTTTTTTACTTAGGTTGGTATTAGGAATAATGTTAACATTTACATAGTTAATTTTTATTTTTTACACTTCTTGAACATGATCATGAATGTTGAGGTAATTAAATTGATTAGACCAACTATGTGCACTTGTGGGTACTCTTCTTCATTTTTCATGTCCTGAGTTCTACTGTACAAATCAGTTTTAACACATTTGTTTGGTGAAGTGACTGAGGAGGACTGTGTATACAGGCAATGCTGCTGAGTCAACAACTCCTGCAACAGAAGTACGCGGAAAACCAGCGGGTGCGTGGTGTGTTGTGTGAAGTTGGAGACCCAGAGCTGGACCGTTATCTAGAGGATGAGCGCATTGCCCTATTCCTGCAGAATGAAGAGTTTATGGCTGAGCTGCGTTGGAACAAGGACTTTCTCTCCACTCTCGAGAAAGGTTAGTGTTCTCTTCTGGGTTGTTCCAAGTCAAATCACCTACGTATAAAGCGTTTCATGCATAGATTGCAATACGGAGGTATATGGGCAGTCACACTCTTTTTTCAACACATGCCATAAGAACTGACATTGTTTTGGCGTGCGCTGTTGCCAAAAATCCAAAAATATCATATTGTAACTTTGATCTTGAAATTTTCGCATATTGTACAGCATCGAAACGTGTATCGGATGATATATTTGTTTCATCATTTACACCGTTGTAAGGATTTCAAAAAATGTGAAAGCAAAAACTTTGTACTTACACTATTTTCATGTTTCTTTAAATATGTCATGCCATAACTTGAATCAATTGCAAAATCGTATTCAGATTTTTATGGTGTGTGTCTTCATACGTTTGGATGCCAATGAAAATATCAGAAGACTAAAAATTTTCTTTGTTATATGTAGGTATAGGAATTTTTTCTAACCTTATGTGCAATTTACTACAGAATGAAACATTAAAAAGTTGGTCAGTGAGAAACTTTTTTATTATTGAAGAGTTATATGGGAGATGAAAGTGAGGAAGTTGTTAATAATGAACTGAATTTATTTTTAAAAGTAACACAACTACAGTAGCTTTAACTGTTCTCTTGTTAATAATGTGAAATGTGTTGCATATTAGTTCAACGCACTCGTCCGCCAAACCAAGACATGTGACAGGTGCTCGAAGTTCCGTTATCTTTATTGAATTTGAGGTTCTTTCAGGATAGGATAGTAAATAACATTCAGTCTTCCTTTAATCACTAGATTTTTTTTTGCCCCGTATCTTAAACTATTCCAGGAGTGCACCAGTGTTTCGCTGCCACGTTATTTTGTCCAGTGACTGATTTCGGAGCATATTTTGTGGTGTTTTTATTGTGTGCATTATTATTTAGTAGTGTTTGGTTATCAAAGGTGTAGGAATTGGGTAGCCAGTGTAACAATGTGGAATATCCAGGAAATCTTGAGTATTTACTGACTATACTCGTGTATTGCGTATCTACACACTCTTACCACTCCTCGTAAAGAATCTTGTGGTGCTCATGTCTGGAACCCTGAGTACATGTGCAGAGAGAGAGCACTTATGCCAACAAGAACCTTGGAATAAAAATTACTTAAAGACCTAAACCAATCTAAACGACCAGAAATAATTCATTAAGTGTCTAAAATTTTAAATCATTAATTTATTTAGGATTCTGGGATCATGGAAAATACTGAAAAATAATTTATTTAGCTGACAAAACATTAGTAGAGTAAGTAGTTATGAGCCTTAATTTCGTATTACCACATCCTTGACAAATCATAACTAGCTTAAAAAAAATACTTCACGAAAATTAAAAAAATATGTTGCAAAATATTTATATTAGATTAAGACCAATTAAAATCGATAATTGCTGGCAAATAACGTAATTAGTTAAGCAAATAAAATTTTGTTACTGCGATCGTCCGTCTGGCTACTCAATGTTCTTATATAGCTTCAAACACACATTAGCTCTTGGCTAGATAAATATTAAAATTGTCCGCGGCTATACTCTAACTCTCCCGAGTGGTAGGCAAAGAGCTTCTAGGAAAACTCCAGACTGATGAGTATATTTTAATAGCCATTCCAAAAGAAATCTAAAATCTTTATAATACTGGAATTTCAAAAGTCCGAGAAAGAAATAAAACATCAATTTAGCTGGTAGAAAATAGTTTGACACATCTGAAGTTGTATGAAAAGATCGGCATCATACCAGTCCTCACGTCCGAAAGTGGTGATGCCGTCATACTAGGGTCAGCAGTTTCTTTCTTGTTCACCCATATAAATTATTAGAGGTCTCGTGGACTCTTCTAAATATGCCCACGGCCATCCTAGCCTTCACTTACGTTTTTGGCCTTCAAAAACTAACAAAAATTATTAGGATGGCACTAGCTTTAACGAAGCTAGCGATGCGCTGAGAAAATTGCATCATTCCGGCATCGAAGCTGGCTAAAAACTTCCCTAATCTCCGACCCCTCGCTTTAGGCTTAACACAGCCCCTCCAGCATACCTATTGAGGTTTTACTGGGGTTTGAGAGTATGAAAACCCAATCGCGAGACGACTCAAAACACGAAAAAGAAAAAAAAAAAAATACATAATTCAAAATAAAACAAATTAAAAATAAAATTAGAATTTTGGATGTGAGTCCTAGCCTTAAATTAAAAAAGAAAAAAAATATGAATAAATAAAGCACCAAAGTTAACTAGGCAGGAGCATTCATTAACTAACGTAGCTATCCAAAGAGAATTTAAGTTACATTAAATATCATGACAAATACAATGTAATCTCAAAGACAATATAACCTGAAAAGAAAGTGTTAAAAGAAAATAATTTAGTACATAAGTATCATAATTAGCATACCAAAACTAATCTTTCGATAGCCAAATGCTACAATTTATTTATATGGAAGATAAAACATTCAAAATACATTATATAGACAGGCTACGAGGTAGGGAGCGAAATATTGTGTTGATGCCAGTATTTTGGACATGTACTATCAAATGCAATTAAAGGACACTTTTCAAAGTAACTAGCAATTCCAAGTGAACCGTTTACGCTCCTAGGAAGAAACATCATCAACATGGTATCTTTAATTAACCAGCGAAGTTGAAACCGAAAGTGATAGGCAAACAAATAATTTGCTATATAAATGTAAGGATCCTTGTGTGATAGTTATTTTTTTAAGTGATAATGCATATATATATATAATATATATATATATATATATATATATATATATATATATATATATATATATATATATATATATATATATATATATTAAATTTACTTAAAACAAAGTATATAAATTTCATTCTAAAGAACAAAAAGTGTGCTAATTTAAATAAATTAAATATTGAAATCAGCAACATACAAATTTATAGAAGTTGTAATGCTAAATTTCTGGGTGTTTACAAAGACCATAAGTTGAATTTAATAGCACATAATGTGATAAACAGAAAAGAACCAAAAGTGATTTAAGAGTAGGTAACTATAACTGCAATGTATGAAAGAAGTGTAACCTGTATGCGTGAAGACTTATTTAATAGAATATCTCCAATTTTTTTTTTAATCTAACATGAAATAAATTTAAAACTAAATTTAAGAGAATTCTTCTGGAAAATGCATATTATAATATAAATGATTTAATTGAGTTGAATGTCTGACGTTGATCTATATGTTTATTTGTAAATGTTAAATTTATCAACCTATGACATTGTAACATTTATGTTTTTTTAATATATGCATGGCGAGAAAGTACAATAATCTGTCACCCAGTTTGTTTACAGAGTTTTTACTTCTTCTGTTGTTACACGAACGAGAATTATGAACTGTATCAAAAACAACTAATGGTTCACAACCTTTTAAGCGATTGGCAGCGAGCCAACAACACGACTCACCACCATGTTGATCCAAAGACGACTGACTTCCGCACCCACACAAGATCGCCAACTCTCCCAATCCACAGGTTTGCCAGCAGCTACTAAGGTTGACATGGAGGGAAATTAAAATTTTTGATGCTGTCAAAAAACACTTATTTCACAAACTCAGTGTCTTACAATTCACATACCAACTGAAGATATTTACATATATGTATACACGTCCAAACAGCTTAATATATTATTTTTAAGGCAAAAATTATCTGGTTTCGACCAACTGTAGTTGGTTGACGAAAATTCCGTACAGTATATGACCAGCTTCAATTGTGTGTATTTGTCTTGAAAAAAGAATAGAGTAATAGTAAAATGTATTTCAACAATACTGGAAGACAAATTTCTGATATGTTCTTTCGTTTAGGCTTAAAAAATAAGTGTCACAAAAGTAGGGAGGATGAGGGATTGTGCCTTAAAATAACATCACGGCCAACGGTTTATACTCTTTTGTTTCATAAACTTCCTCCCACTTTAAATGTAATTGTAACTAAAGTTAATGGAAAAACAGCCATCAAGCCAGCCGAAACCAAACATATATTTATCTTGCAAAACTGATGAAATAGCCTCTGGTGTAAAACTTTCCAGTAATGGAAGGAGGGACCGTTTACATGTCGTCCAATGCTGCTGGTCAGGAGGTTTTCTAGTATGATTTTTTTTCAGTGTTTTTTATTGCTAAGCACGTAAATATATTGCTTTTGAGCCCTATTAGAACTTGATACTTGAAAAAGTTATTTTTTTCACCCCACCCTATTATTCATTAGCCACATTAACATTGATTAGAGACATTGGAAGACAGTTACATTCTGTTGATGATCAATGTGTTTGGCTGTCACCTTTCCTTTACTTTCAATATCTCCCTGATGTTCTCTCTGATGCTTTCCAAGGTACTTAAAGGTCTCTCTCTTTTGCTCTATCTTTCTTTCTTTTCTCTCCTTTCTCTCTCTCTCTTTCTCTCTCTTTTTCTCTCTCTCATTGCCTTTTATATTTTTTCTTTCAAATCCTTTGTTATGGTTTTTATTTATTTTAATGGGCTTTCCTCTCATTGGCTGCAAAGTTAGTGGAGATGGAGATGGTTACGCACAAATTTATACAAGGACAGAAACTGGGAGAGGAATTGACCCTAGTTTTAGCCAGGGAATGTTGTTATGGGAGTGAAATCACTGCTTGAAAATGCTTACTAACAAACATCTTACTTTTAATTTTTTATGTTTCTCTACTATTTTATGTTATGCAACTTAAAATCTTTCTCTACAGTTCACAATCTTAATTTAAAAGTAAATAGGAAACTAGAGTACAAAACCCATAGAGGACATTATTTAAGCATAGATATTTAAACACCATGAACGCAAACTGTCTTACAAATAAAGCCTACACTTCTGTGTGTCACACCTCACTTTGTTATATTGAACACTTCCCCTTGAGACAATGTTTTTGCCACTATTCTTTAAATTTATACCAAATAAATCTTATAGAAATCATATGCGATTAAGTTACTGTAAATAATTGAAAACTGTTTATGTTTTCAGTTTTGTGTCACATGTAAAGAAATTAAGTTGTATACATTGTCAGCCCTGATGTATGGAAGTAGATCTGTTTTGTTTTTCTATGGGGCAACTAGAATCGTAAAATAGACACAGTGTTGTGTTAACAGTAAATACCAGTCTTTGTCTACATTCCCTGAAATCGTATCAGTTACTGTAACAGAAATTTGGTGCAAGCACCATTCAACACTTTGTATCTATAAACATTGCCGCCAGAGTTTGTCTTCAGTTTAAATACACATTTACAATGTAAAACATTTTTCTTCTTAGGCCTGTTCACAATCTGGTAAGTATCATGGCGCAACAGGTTCTCCATGTCCTGATTCATGGCCATCCTCCATTTTTTGGCATCCTCTCCATTCAGTGCCTCTTCCAAACTATTCTGTTCATGGCAAAAATCCTGATACATATTATACTGTCAGGTGCCCGTACAAATTTTTACCCTTTAATCTAGCAGATCACCAATGAAATGGTTTGTCATCCACTTCTGACATAGGACTCTCAAAGTCGCTTACACTAGGAGACACTAACTGGGAAATAGACTCTTCCCCTGGAATTGTAAGTGGTTCATTACCCTCTGACATGGTGTTGGTACAGCTTTTACTATTGTGTGATTTACTTGACTGTGATTGTGAAGGTATCAACGTTGTTGTGCCTTTCACGTCAACCTTTGACATAAAATGTACAACAACGTTGAAAACTTCTACTATTCTCTACACTCTGTGTTGTTCCATCCTCAACCCTTACATTCACATCCAAGGCATCATGGTTACACTCAAGATTTACTATGTCTTGTGCACATACCATTTCTGATATCTAAAGGGGATCATGCTCTCTTGTAAATCAACACTATGGGCAGTTCTTAGTTTCTTTTCCTCAATACAACATAGGCGATGATAACCTTTGATGTTTGCCTTACAGTCTCAAAATACACGCTCAACCCCTTTAAAATAGAACTTACTTTTACCATTAACATGCAGCCAAGTCTTACAACCAAAGATTTTTAGAAAATCAATCATGGTGGTCTTGACTGGCTCTTTTTTCCATAATTCCATTGATACACTTAAGTCAATTGCAAGTAATGAAAGCAAGTTTCTAATAAATGCCACCGTGTCAGCTGCGTCTGCTCAGAATGTCTTTGGCAAGTCTGACTCAATCAACATGCATCAAGATGAATTTGTATTTTGTCCTGTTCACTTGTTCAGCAAAACCATTATGTTGCATTGCATTTGCAAAAGTTTTTTGATGTACCACCCCATGCTCCTTACGATGATGCTCTCTGAACTCCATGCTGCAATACTCACTGCCACCATCTGTTTGAAGAGCTTTTATTTTGGTTTCATGTAATACTTTGACTTCTCATTCGTAGTCCTTGAAGGTTGCAAATACATTACTGTCAGCATTAATAAATGTATCAGGTGCCTTGAATAGTCATTAATAAAGGTCATTAAATATCTTGCCTTTCCCATTGATATTGGTAGGTTTACCATTGTATAGGAGTGAATCAAATCAAGAGGTTGTTTAGACCTTCTTTTGCTAGCCTTAAGGAAACCCATATTGGCCATTTTTCCTTTAATACACACTTATGCCCACTCAGGCACTGACGGCTGGACAGAGACGCGCCCTGTCATGTCAAAACGGGTTAAGGGTAGCAAGGCTGTGTATCGGCCGGACATATACACACAATACATAAAGGACAACACAAGTGAGGGGTGGTTCTACCTTACGAACACACATTGCATGAATCAGCGACGTCAAATGTATTACCAACTTGAAATTTACAGGATTGAACACACAAGCTCAAAGATACATACGAAAACGCAATTGAAAGTTACAGTAAATAGGGACCTGCAGCAACGATACATTTACATTAATACAAATAACGATGCTCAACCAGCACATAGTTAATAAGATAAAGAGAGAAAGGTAAGACAAACAAAGAAAGTTAAACGAAAACGAAACTAATATCAAAGAAACCAAACTAGGGTGAACACTCGATTTACCGAACTATAGAAAACACCGGGACGCACAACCCTATGCAAAGAAAATTAACTTATCAATCTGACGTTTGCCAACTGAGCGTCGAGGTAGCGAGTAGCAGGCAACCTTGCTGGGCGAACGCAGGAGACTGAGTGCCGAAGCACACGACGGCAGAAGGCCAGGTTGAGCAGGGGTAGTAGGAGAGGTAGAGGGACTAGAGGAGGGAGGCGACGAAGATAGCCGATGGGACTCGAACATTCACGAAGATCAGCGAGGCGGCATGTGCCCATTAAACAGGGTGCTTCCCAAAACACACGGGCACAGACGATAAAGTCTAAGTTCTACTGGGCACTATAGTCATTCATAAGGCATAATATAATTAACTGTGGCTGAGTAGAAAGTTCATACTGTAGCAAGTACAATTTTAATGTCTTGTAATATTAGTTAACATATTTTAACTAGGAGATTATTATTGTTATTATTATTATTATTATTGTGTTTGTGTTTACTAAATATACATCATAATTTTGTTTCTTGACTGATATTGCCTGCAGCAATGTTATAGTAACTATTATGATCAGATTATTTTGTAGACCACCCATCCATTATTACTCATACACTAGACCCCCGATTTTACGAACCCTGGATTTAACGAAGGTAGCGATTCTACGAATACAATCTCAGGAACCCTAAAAAAATAACAAAATTATATGACAAAAAAAATTGTAAGGAATTACGTCGACAATGAATAAAACATACTGTATCTAATTCACGGCATTAAAATATGAATTGTAGAGTTGCAGTTATTACTTGGTAAGTCACAATATTAAAAATAAAACAAAAATAGCGAAAATCCGTTAAAAAATGTGGCAGTGACAGTTTGAAAACTGCGTGGCGGCGGCGTCTGCGTTTGTGCCAAGCCGGCCGGCCTGTCTCTAACTACGACGTATTAGGATCTATATTGAGGTCGTACTATAGACGCAAAGTTCCAGCACATGCACATATGCTCATTTAACTATAGTACAGCCTCCTTCTAGGCTGTTTCACGACACCTTATATCTCTCTCGTCTCGCGCCGAATGAGTTTACTTTTTTTACACAAAC
Source organism: Medauroidea extradentata (assembly GCA_003012365.1). Classification (NCBI taxonomy): domain Eukaryota; kingdom Metazoa; phylum Arthropoda; class Insecta; order Phasmatodea; family Phasmatidae; genus Medauroidea; species Medauroidea extradentata. The sequence goes on from PNEQ01000040.1 coordinate 53,062, forward strand.
CCTATAAATAATAGCGTGATATTTTTCTTTATTGCGTTCACACCATACATACTCAAAACAATAAACTTGGCACATAATTTGCTTAATCAATACGTTACTGCGTGTCGTAAAACGTGGGTTTCACAAGTGAGCACGATAATAGCGCTACCTATTACCTATGCAAGTGTAGAAACATTTGTCTCCGGGTATGTCGAACTTGGAAAATAAGTAGACGTTCGTGTATTACGTATTCCCGGAACTCCTAATTTATTTTTACCGCGTATACCGACTGTGAAAGTGATTATTTTCAATCACTTATACATGTAATTCTCGACGATTTTAGGTAAGAACGTCACAAAATGGCATTTTTGGAACAACGTCTATTTACGCTACGGTGCCGCTATCTATCTGCCATCTTGTGAACGTTCATACAGTTGCGCTATCTGTCCGCTCTGCACGCACGCTACTAGTATCTATGTTCTCGTACAATTCATCAACAACGTCGAGGGAATGTTTTTACGTTAAGTTATATAAAACTGTGCAATGAATAAATACATCCGCTTATTCCTTCTTTCTTTGGTGAATAATTTACAAGGGCATTTTACTAGTAAGGAATGCCTACTTTTTTTTCCATTAAACGCTACGCAAGTCGGGCTATTCGCTCGTGAGAAGGCACTCGACAGCTCGGTTTTCTCTTTTTTTTAGGACAAAGGTCGATCATATCTATTGTTTAGCTATGTTCTTTTGATCGTAAGACGTCTGCCTATTGATATAAATTTATATTTCAACTATCACTTGCGTTATTTTTCCGTTAAATGCTACGGAAGTCGGTCTATTTGCTCGAGAGAAGACACTCGGAATCTCGATTTTCTCATTTTTTTAGGACAAGGATTGGTCATATCTATTGTTTAACGGTGTTCTTTTGATCATAAGACGTCTGACTATTGATATAAATTTATATTTAAACTATCACTTGCTTTATTTTTCCTTTAAATGCTACGGGAGTCGGGCTATTAGCTCGAGAGAAGACACTTGGAATCTCGATTTTCTCATTTTTTGGGGACAAGGGTCGGTCATATCTACCGCTCAACAGTGTGACGTCTGGCTACCAGTATCAATTTATGTTTACATTATTACGTTAATTAATTTCCCGCAAAACGCTACGGAAGTCGGGGCCTAGAGACACTTTGCAGAAAAAATGCAATTTTAAAATTTTCTGTAAAGGTAGGGGTGTGGGGGGGCAAAAATAAGCCTCTATCGAATTTACGAAGGTAGCTATTTTACGAATGCAGTGAGAGGAACCATGAGTATTCATAAAATCGGGGGTCTAGTGTACTTAACTTTTATTTTGAAAGAGTAATAATTTTATTGAATTCATTTCAGTTTGCTATTTACTCTATGGTTTTCTGTGATGTAATTTTAGTTTTGCATCTATTTTTTTCCTTTGTTTTTTTGTTTTTTTTCTCTGAGCTAAGTTGTGGACAGAAAGTAAAATAAATAGTGGCATGTTTTTAATTGACTGGTATTGTTGTACAATTTAATGTTTTTCAAGATTGCCAAGCTTCAACGTCCCTACAAAGCGATATTAAAGATAAGTAAAACTGTTGACTATCTTACTGAAGATATGTTGATGTTCAGCCTAAGAAATACTTTTGTCAAGTCTGCATGGAAAATTATATTTTCGGACCTCTTTTAAGACAGTGTCGGAAATAGTAGTGATTTTTACCTAAACTCAGTATTCGTGGGTGTCAAAGACATTTATACATGCCGGTGCAACTATTTTAAATATTTACAGAGATGTTAAACGAAGTTGGAATTCATTAATAAGTGGATATTCTTTTGAACAGATTTAATTATTTTTCAAAAAATTTAGTTACTTTTGCTCAACAACATTTCACTAGGATTATTGCATAAAACTTGAACATTAAAGGTTAACTAATAATTTTAATACCAATTTAACATTATTTCTATATTAAATACCTATTGTAAGGATGGGTGTACTTTCTCACTGCTTTCGTACTGTCTATCATCAGTCCACATACTAGGCTATGTGATTTTTATTTCAAAGTGTAAAATGTTTTCTTCTATTACTTTGAATCTTTAGCATTATTTGTTGACTTTCTTTTCCTATTTACTAGCATTAAATGTTTTGATTTATATCTCCACATGTTCATAATACAGCCAGCTGCTATCTCGAAACACTACATTTGCTACACCTTCTTTTGTTAAAAAGAAAATTAACATTTGTTATTATGGAATTAGCAAGGGAAGTGCTATAATACACAAGAAGTCTTCGGGGGTTCTTGTAAGGCCGTGCTGGCCCAGCACAACCCCCCACCCAAAAGCCTACTGTAGGTAAACAACAATCTTCAGTTCACGAGCACTCCCAGAGAAGAAACCATTTGGTCTGTCCCAGACCAGGGATCGAACCAGACGATAGCCCAGCAATAACGTCACCGCCTCCAGCCGCTGAAGAAGAATCTCCAGACGTAGAGTCGCCATAGAAGGAAGGAGGTGGAAGGATGTTCAGACCGACGGCGCCCGGAGACACCCATGCAAATAAAAAACAGACATTAGTACCCTTAAATGACAACACGATCACTGAAAGGAGAATTGCAATTAGACAATATGAATACAGTCATACACTTTAAGCTTCAAATCATACATCATAAACAAGACATCGCCATAGCAAAGAAGTGTAAAAAATATAAAATCTTCAAAAAACACATAATAAATATTTGACTTGCATAAGTACATACTGTACAATAATTGCATCTAAACTGATGTCATAGCACCAAAAATCCCACATTATAACCATATCACACAATTTATATAAAATATAACCATATGTATGATAATACCCAGATATGACTAGATATGTGCATATAAAATTATCACAATGATTACAATAAAATACCAAAAAACTTTAAAGATCTCAGAATAACTGATGGTTACACTTTGGCATGCCAAAAAATCTGGATATCTGGCCAACACATAACACCAACACACAGGGCCCACATATAACACATAACCAAACACAAGCTACACACACCAACAATGACTAACACAAACACCAACTCTGACGCCATCCAACACCCGCCGGCATACTACAGTGCTAACGGTCAAGCATGCACAAGATGATAACCTGCTGATCTTGATAATACTGATGATAGTAATCCCTACAACAGAATCAGTTATTACCCTCGGGCAAATCAAAATCATGTTTAAGATGTAAAAAGTGAGCCTTGCGTGCCACACGTCCCGATTCTGGGTACACGAAAAGCACATTATTAGGTCCAAGAAGACGTGAGATCCGGAACGGACAGGCAAAGGGAAGCATCAACTTACCGCTGTGTCCCTCCTTACGTGACGGAAGCTGAAACGACTGGCAGTACACCATCTGTCCTATTGCATAATCACCATCAATGCGATGAGAGTTGACTGGCAGGCCAGGTGGTCCCTGGCCTCCGCCAGGTTACCCAACACCTCCGCACAAAGGAGCTCCCTCTGGACATCCTAGAGTGGCGCAGATGGAGATGGCACACCCCAGACGTTCAATAGAGGATGAATCAGGTCCCGACCGAGCAGAACTTGGGCAGGTGTCTTCTTCGTTGCCCCATGGACCGACGAATCAAACCCAATGGTGACGAGGTCAAGATCTTCATCCCATCCCTTCTGCTGGTCGTGGTACAGAGCGGCCAAGGTCGTCTTGAGGTTGTGGTTGAACCGCTCCACCTGGTTCTCACATAGATAATAGGGGCTAGTCGTATAATGATGAACGCTTCACCTGAAACACATGTCTCGAAAAGACACCGAACAGAAATAAGACACATTATCTGTTACAATGTTTACAGAAGGTCCAAACACAGTCTCTGTGAGTCGTCGCTCAATAACAACACTGATGACACTGCAGACGGCGATAAGGATGACAAATTTACTAAACACATCCAAAATTATGAGGCTGTACAGATTCCTTCTGTTCGACCGTACCAACGGACCGCACACATCACAATGAAGCATCTCCCAACACTGGGACACCTGATCAGTTGTGTACAAACCCACATTTGTGTTGCGCGGAGACTTATCCCTCATACAAACATCACAAACCTTAACATAGGTTTGAACATCCTTGGCCAAACCTGGCCAAGAGTACCGAACCCCAATCTTCCTCAAGGTACCCTCACAACCTAAATGACCTCCAAAAGGCGAAGCATGAAAATAATTCAGCAACTCGAGCTGACTCAACTTGGGCACAAACAGACGATGGCACGTACCTCGACGTGCCACACAATACAGTAAATTGTCAGTAACTCGGTAGAGAACTTGTTCCCCATGATCGATGTTATCAAAAATAGAACAACATTCCTCATCTGCCTCCTGAGCCTGCTGTAGCCGGACATAGAAAGAAGGGCGAGTGGTAAAGGCATCACACTGCGCTGATAGTTAGCTCGGGACACCCACATAGTCGTCAGTGCAATACATACGCGACAACGCATCTGCTACCACGTTGCTTGTACCGGAGACATGAGACATCACGAAACGAAACTTGAACAATCTGAAGGCCCACCGCCCCAATTTCCCAAAATCATGGGAATGACTCAACAACCACGACAATGCCTGATTGTCTGTGCACAAATCAAATTCTGCTGAATTCAAAAAAGTCTCAAATTTAGACGTACCCCAGACACAAGCCGATATCTCCTTCTCGAAAGCGCTGAGCTTGCGTTCGCCCTCTGACAAGGTTCGACTAGCAGAGGCCACCGGTGAAACCCTGCCATCTTGCCATTGCCCGAGAGCGACGCCTAAGGCCACACTAGACGCATCAACGTGAAGAACGAAGCAGAGATCAAAATTGGCCAGATGAAGCACTGGTGCAGCTGCAAGACCCACTTTAAGCGCCTTAAAGCTCTTCTCCTCCTCGTCACCCCACACAAACGGCACATTTTTACGTTTTAATCGGTTCAGCAGAACTCCCAACTCAGCAAAATGAGGGACAAAACGAGCATAGTACCCTAACATTCCTATGAACCTGGACACACCCTTAACATTCTTAGGGCGTGGAAAATTAACCACCGGCCCAACTCGGCTGGGGTCCATCATTAACACTCCATTAGGCATAACATAGCCCAAAAACTCAACAGACGAAGAGGCCCAAGTGACTTTGGAAGTTCCACTGGGCACTATAGTCATTCATAAGGCATAATATAATAAACTGAGGCTGAGTAGAAAGTTCATACACAAGAAATCTTCGGGGGTTCTTGTAAGGCAGTGCTGGCCCAGCTCGCACTTCACATGCCTCGTGTGTTTTTCCTTTAATTTCTGAGACTGGTATTTTCATAATTGAGGCTTCATTTAGATGGCTGAGATGCCAGAACGAAACACTCTTGAATGCGGTTACATCCCTAACCTCCGCACTGTCTCCAGTATCGTTTGCAATGTTTACCTCATGCTTTGTCGTCTGTTCCACTTATAGTAAATACAAAACATTTTTGACCTTTGCTTTGTTGTCTGGTTCACGTATAGGATGTGATGGCACACACTCACATCCTCAGCTGGTAGGCGCTGGATCCTAGTCATGAGGGTTCAGAAATTGTGGGTTCGAAGAACAAGTTAGGAGTTGAAAAAACGGCAAGTACGTGATGTGCTAATATTGGTTTATTCTTATTTGTTACATTGACATCCACCAGCCATTATTGAAAACTAAGGTTATAGTTCTGCTAACCACGTGGCAACTATCAAATACAATCAGCCAATATCTCATCCATCCGGAATTATTTCACGTTTAAAACTACATTATTCAGTTTGTGGAGAGAGCCCGAACATTTCCCGCAAAGAATTAAACCCATGGCCAGGTTGGGGATTCCTTGAAATACCCACGCGCCCCAAGTGAATTGTTTAGGGCCTAAGTGAAAATTCTCACTACTTATCCACGATTGCCGGCATCGCCCGTCTATGCAAAACTCTTTCTGCTCGTAGGACGATGCGGATCAGAAAACAATGCCTTGACAAGGCTACATTAGCATTGTTCCTGGCTCAACTACGCCATCGGCGTCACCCACTTCTCTTCAGAAAAAAAACACACCCTTCCTCTGCTGCCAAGCACCAGATAACCTGCCCAGAAAAGAAAAAAAAGAAAATTAACAGATTCAGTATTTGCCAAAATGGACCCGCGCCAATCTGAGGTCAGTCACCCCATCCAAAACTTGCTATGTGACGTACCACTCCTTCATCCACCATCTGCCAATGACAACCTGCTGCGCCTCTGCATTACCTTCAAACTGCCACAAAAATAAAAAAACTCGAATAATGCAAAAACTACTGAAAATGTATCAAAATGTTGGGGAAAAAAAAAAAAAAACTTTAAATTTTGAGAGCTCTAAATGAGACCCAGATCATAACTCTACATCAAAATTGACTGTATCATTATACAGCTGACCCCCCCCCCCCTGAGTGTCGCAAAGTTAGATACGTAAATTAAGTCATTAATCCAAAAGCTTACAAATTAAATAAAATTTGAGCTTGCCACTTGGTTCTAAAATGTTACTATCACTTATAGTAGTTTTAATTATAGTACACTATAATGTCCACTTATCTCGAAGAAATAGTCATCACATGAATTACGACCACGCAGGGTCAATTCTCCACAATGTTCACCTTTAGTCCATTAAATTTGAATTAGACAAAAAGAAAACACAAAAACCAAAACCCACAAACAAAAAAAAAATGAAATTCTATTATTTCAATTATAACAGAACTAAACTGACGTCCATTGGTATGGGGTAAGTTTCGCAGGGTAGCCGGGCTACGGCAGACTTAGCACAATCCAAAAAACAGAAACACCTTAATAATCTTTTCTGGGTTGTACACAGAAAAAGAAATAACTACATTGATAATGGGCTTGGCATTATCTTGGCACATACACACCCCTTTCTCTAGGTCTGCAAAAGGAAAAAAAAATATATATGTTGGTGAGATTGGGCACTTCAGACATGCGCAAGCTGTTTGACATGGGTGCCCTTGAACAAGACATTTTCCTAGTCTTAGCAATTGACTTCCTTACCATTCATTTCAACATAAACACCTTTTTTTACTGCTATTTTTCTTTCAGACAGTAAAGTTAAAGTTAGTCACATATAATACATCTGACACAGTCAGTGTCCATCAACTACATTCATCTGCAACCTTAACCTCAACTGTATCGCAACCCTTTGCTTCGGCCACACCTTTCCCCAATTTTTATTTCACCCTAACAGTCCTTACAATTCAGAAGCAATTCCTTATTGTTTACAATATGAGTCTTACAACCCAGCATACAGCTTCATTCTTGCTGTCTCAGTGTTTATCTCACAAACTTTCTGTAGGTTTGCTCTGTAATTCTTCCTTATAATCATTTGTCCAGTCTCCATTCTTGCCGCACTTAAACATTTATCCTTACGACAGAATTTTGTGATGTAACATCACTCCCTTCATTCGTACATTTTCTTTCCGTTGGACGCTCGGACCTCACCGCTGCCTTTGGCTTCTCCATGGTTTCAGTCTCCTCGAATAGTTGTCTTCTTCCTCTTCCACACCTTCTTGACTTCTGACCACCACCTTGGTGACCGCTCGCCTTAGCTGCAAGTACTTGAGCTTCACCCTCATCACAATCTTTGTTTCCCTCTTCCAAAAGTCTGGCCTTTGCCAGTGTTATAGAAAGTTTCACCTCTTTTCCCAGCTCCTCGACCAATGAACCATATTTGTCCCACGGTAGACCAAATAGGTCCATACCAGCGGTTTGCTTGTCAGTATAGTTTCAACCGGCTGATTTCAAATTGTATTGTTTCTGCATTCAGGAGTCATACTCTTGGATTTCTTCTTCATCATTTAGATATAAGGAATAGACTTTAGTGGTTTCGCAATCACTGGAGAAGGCTAACCTTGTCTCGAAGTCTGTGAGGATTCTCCAAGCTTCAGTCACATGTACACACTCTTGTGCCCCACCGGGCACGGACAGGACAGCCAGGCCAACACCCTAACCAAGGCTAAGCCTGACAATCACGGGCTAATACCAGAGTGGAGTAATACAAAACCTTGGCCTGAACACTTAGTACAACACACAAAGACATCACAAGGCAAACACAGGAATGCGACACTACAGAAAAGTAAATCCGGTTTATTAAATAGGGCGGTTTATTCAGCAGCTGATAAAAGCACAGTAAGTGACAGAAGCAGAATACAAATTACAGGTTAGAGTATACAAAATATGTTGCGGGCACAACGGCCTTAACCAAAAACGTCCTCCCAGACTAGGTACGTAATTTAAGTTTAATTATTAAAGATAAAAAAAAAAAAAATATGCCTCAACTCCATTCCACTCTCCTCATCGACGTCCGAACGGCGCAAGAATTATAAAGACAGAAAGACAGGAAAAGTAATATTACAAACGTGAAAGTTACAAAGTTAATTCAAGCTGAGAACAAGACCACGGATCAGTTAATCATATTGCAAAAGAACAAACGCAAAGTAACACCAAAATTTGCTGCACGATCGTAGATGTAGAGAGTGAAGAGGCAGAACTTAGCTGGTCGGGAGCAGAACCAAGAGTGATATCACAAGCGATGGCCGGTGGGCAAGCAGCGGTAGAGGAGGGGAAGGGGAGGTAGGTCGGCCGAAGGGAGGGGACACAAAGACTACCGAGGAGACCCGAAGATGTACGAAGCGGCGAGGCGTGCGCGCACTACAGTTCAAATGTGCTACTTCATGAAACACAAAGTTCAGTCTTCTACACCAACACGGGGCACCAATATTATAGCATAGATAGTTCAGGAGGCACTAGGTTCCTAGGTATGTCCTCTTCAGGCAGGAAGTGCTGTCCCAGCACACTCTGCCATATCATTCAGATATGTTTCTGACAATGTTGAGTGGTTTCAAGAAGCCAGGTTCAATTGCGTTCCAGCAGTTTGACTGGTCTTGGAATGTTGCTTCTGTATTTGTGTTCATCGTGATTTTCTATCTTGATAATCCAGTATGTACTCACATTTGTTACTGCACAAATCTCTTCTGTTAAAACATCTTTGTCCCGTAACCAGTTGCTGTGGGAGTGAAATCACTGCTTGAAAATGCTTACTAACAAACATCGGACTTTTAATTTTTTATTTTTTGCTACTTTTGTACATTATGTACATTATGTAACTTACAATCTCTCTTTACGTTCACAATTCCAACATATCATATGAGACTCGGGTACAAAACCCATAAAGGTCATTACAGTCTATCTCATTAAAGAATTCCACATTTTGACAGTTCACTTCTGAGAAGTGTGTCTGTAAACAGGATTGTGGAGACCGTGCTTTTCCAAGAAGCCAGGTAGGTTTAAAGCTCCAAACAATGGAACAGCCAGGCACATTTCTCAGAAGAGAAATGTCAAAATATGGAATTATTTAATGAGACAGACTGTAATTAAGCATAAATACATTTACACTACTAGCTGCCTGGCTGCGGCTTTGCCCGCATGGTTTTCTTAAAGGAAAATCTTCAACGATAGCTTATTCTGTTAATGAGATACTTAGGACATGGTGAAAACACATTTTAAGGCTTTTTACCCCTAAAGCACAATGATACCCTACCAGGTTTAAGAGATATCAAGGTTTTTTGGATAATACAATTCATCCTTTTTCATGGGTGCATACGCCGCAATAGGAAGCCACTCTTAAATTCTCATACTTCAAATAGAAAATTAACTCTTCTGCTAGCGGCCATTAATATGTGCATGTATATTATTGCATCAGTTCTCGTCGCCTTGTCTTACATGGGATTCAAATGTAAAACCTCCTACCAGTGTTCAAAACAACTATGTCAAGATGGGTCGTCAGAATTCTGAAGAAATTAAATATGTGTTTGTAGGCCTGTGCTCAAAGAGGTATATGTATCAATACGAAAACAAAAAGTTACCACTTTTAAATTATTTCTCCCGTGATCATGCCTGTTTTTCAGAATTTCTGGAACACTTTACAACTTTACACCCCCTAAATTGTTGAATTTTGAAAAATAATGAAATAGCTATTTAGGTATTTATGTATGGTAAGCTTCATTACTAATTATTAAAAAATTATCCCAGTATATTACTAATTATTAAAAAATTATCCCAGTATATCAGTAGGATTAATAGAAGCAAAGGGTTGAATGAAATCACATTTAATTTTTAAAATGCCCTTAGAGGGTGAATTTCCAAAAAAACAAAACTGAAGTTGCCTTTTAGGGATATGCATAAACTTCATCTTGAAGCAGAAATAACTTTGATATCTCAAAGGGTTTAAGAGTTATCTAGGACTTATTGAAAACACATTTTATGGATTTTCTCCCCCATAATTTTTGAATTTCGGAAAATAGAAAAGTAAGTAGTATGCATTTTTGTAGGCTTCGTTCTGAAGCAAAAATTACCTCTATATTTCAACTGGTTTAAGTGCTGTCGAGGATTAATTGAAAACACGTTCAGTTTACTTTGGTGTGTTTTGCAAATATACAGTAGTTAGCTGTCGGTTGAAATACTTTAAGCTACTTGAGGTAGACACTATTACCTATAATGATATTAAATTTATGTATTGTATTTAAAATGTTGTGTTAATCAAAGTGTCCCCTTTTATTAATTATTAGTAAATCTGTAAGATGTACGCATGTTATTTGCAATAAGAGGGTGGTTTCAGATCAAGCAGAGGAGAGTCCTCCAGAGGAGAACATGGCTTCATTTCCTCTTAGCAAGTCGTTGTCTGGCAGCCATGATGAAGATGCTCTCTTTAAAGAGAGACTTCGCAACATGGGAAAGAGTAGGTAACATTTATTGACAACCTTTATCATATTTGAAAAACATTTTAAACACTCTCACTTGGCAATTTGATTGATAGAAGCAAATTAGTGTGTACTTGGAGTGGATGAACTGATCTTACACTTTTTGCTAAGGTGTTAAGCTGGCTGGAAAATTGTGGCTGAAAAGCGCAAGTTTGGTTACAGAGGATGTGACATAGGTTTTTAAGTATGGCATCCGGGAATGGAATGGGTGATGTGACACAGACTTGAGACCCATTCATTGCACGTGCTTCACTCGGCGCACTGTGCAAGGCTATGGTTGAGCCACAGAGCAGTGAAGACTTCTGTGGAAGTGTGGGTAATATGGTTTCTGGTATGGGGGCAGTGAGGTTTTAATCTCAGGCTAGAATGGGGATGTAAAAGGTGTGTCGACCTGGAGTGGAAAATTAGTCTTGGCTTGCCTGGCAGCAGTGTTACACCGGTTTTTAGCTGGGTCTCACTGTGTTAAGTTCTGGCTCTAGGCACATGATGTGTGCCTTATAAACTTTTATGTGAACAAGGAGTGAAGAGAGGGGTGTGAGTATGGGTTAACCAGGAAGGATACCATACAAAGGTAGCTCGAGTTACACTGAGTTTGATGCATGTTGTTAGGGTTGAGATGAAAAATAAACGAAGCTACATGTAGCACAAGAGTTTCCATAGTTAGTCAACCCGCCATTCCAAACCGTAGGTGTAGAAGAAGAAAAAGGCTGCAACAATCCCACTCCCAACAGCATACACAGTCGCACACTGCAGTACAGCATTGGGGATAGGGCTGCGTATAGGGACTGCATGGCTTTGCTTCCATCAGAAAATGAAGTCTTGTTGTGCTAGGAGTCAATGTGCCTCTTATTACAGAGAAGTAGAGTGTGTGAGAAAGTGTTATAGAGAAAGGAAAAATTCTAGAATCTCTATTATGTGCACGTGGCACACCTTCATATATATATATATATATATATATATGTGTGTGTGTGTGTGTATATATGTATAGATGTATAGACACACATATGCGCATGTGCGCACGCATGCACACACACATGTGCGCGTGCTTTAAAGGGAATTATGAATAAAATTATAGCCGCATGGCTGAAGGGCGATAGCAGCATAGCTTAGTTTGAGCAAGGGTACCCTGCCTATACCATATTTGGTACGGGGTAGAGGCGTCAAATTATTTTGCATGTTTATTTCTTGTTTGGCCTCTGCAATATTAGGAAGTGTTTTGGAGCCTGGGAAACCATTGGCTGACACCGTAGTTGTGTGGTAGTGTTGGTGAATGGATGGGGCCTGTAAGACGAACTTGTACGCCTGATTAGGCAACAAGTGAGGACCGAGCCTGTGATTGACTAGCTGAGTAATACGCAGTAGTGGTCACAGGGTCAGGCGAAAAGACCATCGCCAGGCAGGAGAAATATTCTTACCGTGGCCGGGGGCGGTTGTGCAAACGGGCCGTGGCCCATTTCCCCAATGATACACTTGTGACTGGAGGAATATTTTTTTTTCTTGTTTTGAGATGGTGAAATAATGGAAATAAAAACTGAAGCTGACAACAAATCTTTTATTTCAAGGTTAACGTAACATGAATCTGTACAAATACTGACCGAGCTAGTTGTGGCAAATAATTTTATCAGTTAGTAGAAGTGCTGTTAGTTCATCATCTAACATACCCAGCTTGCAAGGGTCGCAAAACATCGCTGTACGGCTCCAGTCGAGGAGCCCGAGTTCTGAGGTTAAACTACAAACAACGAGAGGATCTCGACGTGACAATTTTATGTTTTTATAAATGTTTATGCATTACCAATCATTTGATATTGCTTGTTCATGTAAAACATTATATTGTGTGTTACATTTATAAACCACATGTACTTTTTTCTTAGTATTCAAGGGATAAACAAAAGCATAAACAGAAGATGTACTGTATTATTCTTTGTTAGCATTGTAGTTTGTATTCAAACTTCAGATAATTGTAAAATTAATAACATTAGAAATGTGTTTGACAGTATTTTCTCAAGCAATAAAGCATAAAAATTTGGTGCTACAGGTGATACATCTGTTGGGGTGCGTCAGCGGAAAAACACAAGAACAGTCTCTCTCTCTTTTGGGGTGGTTCGAAGAAGGGCGTCAAATTAAAGGAAAAGAATAATAAACCACGTAATCCTATAGCCGGTATATTCCGCATCGCCATTAAAATACATTATACATCATCACAGTCGACAAAGCGCCTACTCGGTGGGCCGTTATTTGTGCTAATGCACGCAAACAAAACAAATTTCACGTGAAACAGTAAATTAGTTGCAGTTCCAAATAAAGATCCTCTCTTTGGAAAAACTATTTCCAAGGTAAAATCAAAGTTCTGACCACGTGGCCGCAATGCCAGGCCCGCAACCCCGAGTCGCATCCATTCTCCTTCACTCCTCATACAATAATGGCCGCCTCTCCCGGTCCCGCAGTGCTTCCATGGCCACTGGAAGTCAACGTGCACAAAATGGCCATGTACCTCGTGATTACAATCACCGCTAAGATACATGCCCGGACTACAGTTGAACAATATTTTCATCTAAACATTCCTTAAAATTACGTTTAAAAACACAAAAGGCATTATGTTAACAATTCAAACATATTACTCATCATTCATAAATAAAAAAAAAAAAAGAATAACTATGTTTTGTGCCTTACATCAACGCATACTTTAAATTACTTAAATAATTTCTGGACATGATTCTAACATTAGATACAGGTGACAACACTACATTACCTGACCTGGCCCACAGATAGACACAATTACTCTAAGTATAGTTTATGATTGAAATAAGTCCTTGCTTGTTGACCCTTTGGCATGATCTTAGCGCCATGATGTAGCATAAAAGTTCATGGTCGTATACTGATATCACAAGAATTGAACAGGTGCAATATTATACAAACCAAAGTGCTAAAAGACATGTACAGTAAAACCTCTTTAATACAAACCTGAAGGGACCAATATTTTGACTGTTTGTATTAACAGGTGTTCACTAAAACCTTAAAATATTTCTAAAATTTTGGTCACTCTGTTTATTCCCAGAAATCAAATAGTCTTTTCACCACAATGACTTCCTTTTACTTGAGAACTTGATATTATATGGTTTAATGCATAAACAAAATTTGTATTAAATTAAAGTAATTAATTCATTTATTGTCCCATTCCAAGGGGAATAAAAATCACTTTGTATTAATGAGAACTTTGTATTAACAGGGTTTGTATTAACGAGGTTCCACTGTATTCACAAAACAGAGCTTAATAAATGCAGGTTGCTTGCTTCTGAAATAAGTTAATAATATTAATGTAAAACAACAAGGATGATATCACTTCCTCAACGACACTGAATCAGTCGTAGGCCGGGACCAAACTCACAATACCAGGCGACTTGTCTACCTAAACCACAGATAGTTGATGGCAAACACTGTACCCCAGGCTTAGCATATCGGAGGTAGTTATGACTTATACACACACCAGATAATTTTTAATACCAACACCATTAAATAAAGTACTAATTATTACTATGGCCCAAAGAAATATTAAGTTATTATACTCGTCATAAAAAAAAGGAACAAATTTGGAATAGAGGAGGATGGCAAAGTACCTCACACTATGATAGTTATTATTTTGGTGTAGTGTCTCGCAAGAAATTTGCTCAACTAGCACGAGTATTCACACGACGCAAGAAAAGAAGCTCTGCAAAATCAATCCTGAGCCAAGGAGGCCCAGCCCCATCCAACGACAGCCTTTTACTCAATGCAGAGCCAGACCATTTGCTGGATGACGAGGACGACGAAGACGAGATACATACTCCCACACGTCGGGTAAATTGAGGTCAGTCTGGCTAGTTTTTATTTTGTATAGAGAAACTGTACTAGTGGTAGATATAGATTTTATACTCATATACATAGTTTAATAGCAGACTACATTTAAAAGAACACAGTACACAACTGATATGAAGTAGAACCCCTTTTTTTACACCATTCAAGGGATTCTGCAAAAATGTTGTAAAAAGCGGGAAAGTGTAAAGTGTGGGAAATGCAGAAAAAGGCTTTGAATATCACTAAGTTGTATTAATTTAACATTTATAAAGCTATTAAAAATGTAAACAATCAATTTTCACAAAAAATAAACTCACAAACATGTACAGCTGCACCCAAGAATTATATTTCGTTTTAAAAAATTAAAAGTAAAAAAATACTGTAAGTGGTAAATATTGAAAAAGTACTGACCAATAAACAAGGTTGTGTCTGTGCTTAAAGCAGTTGAACCAACCATATGAGGGACAAAAATTTTTAATTTACAGTTTGCTGACTATGACTTGTGCCATTTCCGACGATAAGACATAGGTAGTTAATTGGTACATTTTTACTCTTGCACCTAGACATCATTCATGAAATTAATTCCTCAGTTGGTCGTATTTTGACATGCAAACACATTTTTGTTTTTCTGCAAACGGCCTGTACGTCACAGAGCTCTCTTCAGTAATTGAACAATTTTAACAATTTATTTTTTTGCTGGAATTGGCAATACCAGGGATACGTGTGTCCTGGTACGATTTTCAACACAACTTTAAAATGTAAAGTTTTTCATCAACTGGAAATGCTATGCTAGTCTATTAGTTCTGTAGACATTTTAGTGCATGTTATTACAAAGTCCGCTTTGAATGACTTGGAAATTATTTTGCCACTTTGCATTACTAATACTCTAGCGTCACAAAAATTACAACCAAAACATTTTCACGTTACCCGAGTTAGTAAACAAAGCAACCATAGATGCATGTTTACAGATAAATGCAATTGTGAGGTCTAGTGTGCGTGCCACACTGTCACGTGAACTAGAGTAACTTTGTGTAAGTTGCGACCAGCCATTTGTGCTATCATGTGAACGAGATCCATCTCTGTGCAACTGTGTACAAGTTCTGACCAGCCAGTGGCGCTGTCACGTGAGCGAGAATTCCTACTTATTTCCTTTTTATCTGTCAAGTAGATGATGTAGCCACTCCGGAATTGTTGGATCTGACAACGCTGTCATGCTAGTCCACAAAGCATGCCGTTATCAGCATGTCAGCTATTTGGCATTGATATTTTTCTGAGTGAGATTGCGGTTTATTTGCGAACAAGTTCATTAATTACCTTTGCGACATTAAAAAGAAATTACGGTTCTGTGTTATTGGATTGTGATTTCTGTTGAAACTTTCCGTCCTAACATTGAACGTGCCACCGAGTTGTCCGTGTATTTATATGTTATGTAAGTGCCGTATAAGTGTTGTCAAAACGGAATGTTAATCTCTGGCAGCTGTGCCTCGTTTTTTTTGTCTTAATCGTAATTAATTTTGTTGAAGGGTTTTTATTTTGTGTGCATTTCGTTTGCATGTCGGCCAATGTTGTTTATGTCTCTTGGTACCACGCCATTTTATGAGTGAGGACATAACATATCACATAACATGAATTAAAAAAGCTGATTAATTTTATGATAATTGAATGAAATTGCAAGTAATACGTATTTAGTATATTTACTGCATCAGTGGCCGACAAAAGTGATTTATCTATTTAAGTGATGAGTCGTCAAGGTTAACCAGTAAGAACAGCACAGGATTTACAAACTGACCGGTATGTTTCTTTTTTTATTTATCGCATTTGACAACTGTTGTTGCGATTTTAAATGTATATGTTACAAAAAAATTTTTAACGCTAGTTTACTATTATCGTCGTAAACAAATTGTAATCGTCAAGGGTAGTGTCTTAGGAAATACCTTATGTACGCCAACATAAATTGCTGTGGTCTCCGATTCGCAAAAATATTGTCTCGTGAAAGACGCAAAACTTAAATACCCTGCCCAGTCAATAACATAAATGTACCTTTCCTAACGGAAGTATCTTATTAATGTAAATAAATGAAAATATCCGGAGAATCAAAATTTAAAGAAATGCAATTTTTCCTCGATTATTGATTCTTTCGATACCAGCAAGAATTGAGGAATCGAAGGATTGAAAATCCCATCCATAATTCCTATAGTAATTGTGTATGTTAACGTATGTTACATTGCTATATGTTACTGTATTTGTTGGCAACAGCTAATACGGACTTCTGCTTGTTAGTTTATTTTCTTTTGTTTTACTGTGGGTCTTCATTGATTTACTAGTTAACTACTTTGTATGTTCAAGAACATTGTTCATGTAATTTTGCTAACATTGTTCAGATGTAGTGTACACTACATAGTCAATGATTAAATATATTAGCTATTGCAGTGAATGTTATTGTAACTTTGGTTATGTTGCAGGTGTGCTCGCTCACACATCCAGAGGGGCTTGTTTAGCAGTATGACAGAGAGTGATTGGCTCTGCCTTTCTTCTGTCTTGACACTGCTACGTTGAGAGTATGATATGACCAGGCAGCCAGGTGTCCTGCCACTGTAGGTAGCTACTGTAACTGGCCATGTTAAGTTCTATCCTCAGAGTTCAGTTATGTGCAGGTTGATGAAAGTATCATGTCTCGGCATTTATTTGGCTCGTACTATCTTTTATTGCTTCCACACTGGTTCCTTTTCAATTGGAGACTGATGAAAGTTACGTGAAATTGAAATAAAATTCATCTTTTAGTGTTTGCAATAATAGCTTCAACAGTTTATCCAGGCATGGATATTGGCCACCATCATTTCTTAGGGTTTGAAATTCTTGCTTTTTAGTCATAGAAGAAAACCATATGAAATAATATTTATGGACTTCAATTTCTTTGCCTTCCCACCATTGTTCAAAATTTATGCATCAAAATTATGACATATTTATCTCATAGGCCTACTATGTTTTTAGTGTCATATAAGGTATTGTACTTGCGTTATCAGCTTGTTAGAAATTGTTGTTTATAAGCTCAAGAGCTGCTCACTTTTTAGTAAAGTAAACATTTGGCATTTATTATCACTTGCTTTGCAGTTTACCAGTCTTAATGCAAACTTCCGTTGTTTTTCTGTACATTATTTAGTAACTGTAGGAGTGTCACAGATATGAGCACATTTATTTCACTTTGAACTTCCCTAATGTTACTGCTGTTTAGAATTTTACTCGAAAGTAAGACTTTGAATATAAGACAACGTCATATACAAACACTTTTAAATATTCGCTTTGGTCTAGGGGGAAAAATTATATTTTGGGTTAAAATGGAAAAGCCAGAAAAATATGAATAGTTACTATTGTACCATGAATTAAATGCGTTAGTTAAGTAAAAGAAAAAATATTTTCCAGTAATCAAGCATCGTTAAAATTGATTTAAAGCAGTGGCGCAGCCAGGATTGTCTGGGGAGTGGGGGGGAATTAATTTTCAAACAAAAGAAATAAAGAAATTACTTTTACTGTCAAATTCTTGAATTTATTACATAGGAAACCAATAACAAAAACTAAAATTCGTAGCAGCAGAGCTGTTTTATTAATGTCCATTGTCCACCATGTCTAGCTGCTGTAATGATTTAGCAAATTAAATAACTTGAACTCGCCAAAACAGTTTTATTACAGTTGGATGTTAAGCCGTCGTGCCTCTGTGGAGGGGAGAGGGGGATTAACTCCGAAAACCCCTTTCCCCTAGCTTTGTCAGTGGTTAAGGTTATCTTTTGAAAATACGTAAAACTATTTACATAAACCAAAAATAAATGCCAGTAATGACTGGAATGAATACTCAACACTGGCTACATTTAAGTATAATTACTGTACCTGTGTTTTTCCACATGAACTTACATTTTATTACTGCAGCACAGATGTGAAATGCCAAACAAATGCATTTTAAACACAACACAACATTGTACATAGTAATTTGTCTCAAAAATAAAAAAAACTTCAGTGTTTAGGTTGTAATAATTGAAATAAAACGTATGTAGTTTTACATTCGGGTAAATACTGTAATTTAAAGCACAATTAAGGTTAAGATTATTAGAGCCCTTCAATAAAAAACAATGCAAAAATAAATGCAAAAAAAGTACGTTTTGGAGTGACACACTACATGGTACGTTTATATTAGTCGTCACTTTGCTTGTTTCCATTGAACATATAAAGAACACTGGAATATTTTATATTTTTATTTTCTAATGCTAGTAAATAACAAGTGACATAATGAAATGGCTATTTCAGAAGTAGTTTTTAAATTTATAACAGTATACTTGGTTTTTCCAAGAAATACGGTTTTTTTTCCTTCATAACATTTTAAACAGAGTTAATTTTCACAGTGAATTACATATATACTGCCATATTTCAGAAGCAATTATTAGATTGTTTCGTAGGAAAATGAACAAACTAACTACATATGCGTGTACCTACGTGTATTCATTTATTAATTTATTTTCAATTTCTTGTCTGTAGCGATTTGCAAATTTGCTATGTTAAAAATTATCTCAGTCTCCTCAGAGTACATACTATTACAATTTTTTATGTCTTGCTCCATTACAAACTTGTGATGATTGCAGTTGGTATTAACATATTACCAATACGTATATATGTTGACACTAAATGACATCTGTCCTTCTTCTTCTCGTATCCCAACATAAAGTCTGGGTTCATTCCTGCAGTGCTGGAACACTGATGGTCAAATTCTGGTAGCTTGCAGTTGTCCATGCCGTTTTTGAATCCTACTGTGTGCTGGTTGCTGATGCGGTGGTTCTGTGAGCTACCAGGCAGAAGGTGCTATCAAATATGAGCAGTTAAGGTACAACAGCTGTTGTTGCTGTTTTTTATGTAGTGGCTTCATGATGTATCTCTGCAGGCAAGGAAACTGAAAGTAAAATATTAAGCTCTTGCTTTGAGTTGGAGAGAAATACATTTAGTTGGTAAAAAAAATAATTTTTATGCTTTAATTTGTCATTATAATTACCAGTAATAAATTTGGTCATGTTAGTATTGTTTTGCATGCATTTTGGCAAGAAATAGGAATTTACAAAAAGACGAAGGTGCTTGAAGTGTAGGGTGAGTTATTTTGTACATTAAAGGTATCTTGCCTTCTTAAATAAAGTTAACAATTTAAAAATATTGTTGTAAGATTAAATTATGGGATTTCTTTTTATAATCCATATACTGTATTCATAACAATTTTGATAAGTAATTTTTGTTGATTTCCACAGTGTATACTTCCTGCGACATTCCTTAAGTTACTGACACCATGTTTTGTAGAGCAACTGTTAATCTTACATAATGATGTGCTGGATTCATAACTGTAGTTCAGTACAAAGAAACAAACCTAATTAGGTAAATGCTGCATACTGTGACACTTCAGAGTTATTTCTTTGTTCATTTTGGTAGATTGATGTTTAAAAATTATTTTGATCCATAAAACATACAGGATGTACTTAAAATCCCGTTACCTCCTTGGAATGGGCTGTATATACAGGCTATATAATACTTCAACAAGACATATATGATAAATTTATGTTTTTTTATTCATGTGATATAAGAAATGGAAAAGGTGAGAGACAAGTCAAACTACACTTTAGACAGATAAATTGTTGTGAATATGGTATGTGGGCTCGTGAACGACATCATGCCGGGAAGATGAGAGAGATCCGAAACTATTTCAGGGTTCGATTACGTAAACCGACAGCGTTATGATGTGAAAAATAACTGTTCCAAACTGGTTCAAATAAAGAAAGTGCTGAGGTTGCCACTTTACTTTGAACATTCACCCAAAAGTTGCTACGAAAACAGTTCCAAGAACTGAAAATTCCACAAACTGTGTTGAGATGACATATGACAGGGTGATTAAAGGCCTGTGATAAAGATCCTGTTTTGTTAGCGAGTTACGTAAGTGATAATGACTTGATGTGATGTGTACATGATTACTGAAGGTTTTCAACACTCTTCCTAAGCTTGGAAAAGTGTAATCTACAGAAGTATATTTCTTTGACGAATTGTAAATGAATCCACCTTACGTGATGGTTTGGGTTGCACTGTCATCTGGTTGATCCATTCCTTTTCAAACATTGTAGGATTTGTGAGTTGGTGGTCGTCAATCGAGTTATGTATCTTTCCATGTTACAAGACTGGTTTGTGTAGCGATTAGAACGTTTGGGACTTTTTGGTGACATCTGATTCAACAGGACAGGACACCAGTATAATTTGTGATGTGTAAGAGAAGATCTGAATGATATGTTCTCTCACAAATGGAATGGAAGAGGATCGCCAATGTTACCAGTAACTCTGAAATGGCAACCCCAAAGTCCACATCTGACATCCTTGATTAATTCATTATGGAAGGATATTGAATAGCTTGTGTTTAATACACAGTATGAGACAACTGAGGAACTTAAATAAGCTGTTGAAATGCATTTGCTAACATTACACCAGCCATGTTACGGAAGATTTCACATGATTTGTAAAACAAAAATAATTCTCTGCCATGAACACAGATCCTCTGGATAAATGGTTTTCACATATGTCGAGCACATAAGATTACAAACCATTACACACCGCCATGATTTTTTTTTTCAGCATCAATTTCAGTGTTGCCGAACTAAACATGTAGAAGTCACCACAACCACAGAAACAAAGTTTATTTACAATGCACGACAAACATACCACCCACCGAAAATAGTTATTTTCAAGTTCATAAAATATACGTACAGCTTAACATCTATATAAAGCACTTAGTTAACAATGGAAATATAGTTTGATTTGCACTAAAAGTGCTAATCTGTAGGAAGTGGACAAATCTTGCTGAATGGTCGCACACACTCACTGCTAGGTGTTCTAAGGGTAACCACGCAAATAACGCCGTCCTGGCCCGAATGTAATGCTGACACTCTTGCCATCTTCCACTTAAGTGATGGTATTAGGGGGTCCTTCAGCAGCACCAGCTGGTTGATGCAAGTGTCAGCAACTGGTTAACGGGATTGTGCAAATACTCCATTCTCCATCTCTTCCAAATTACATAGTGAAATTGTGTATTAATTTGCCAACGATTGAGGCAATTCAACGATACTATGTCATTCAAATTCTGGTCTGGCACCGCAACCAAGGGTTAACCCACTAAAAAGTGGCCTGGAGTCAGAACATCATATTCCCTAAGGTCTGTTGAAAGGGTGCACAAGGGTCGTGAATTCAATACTGCTGAAATTTGGGCGAACAATGTCGAAAGCTCCTCGAAGGACAGTAATTGAGTGCCTACTACTCTGTACAGATGCTGCTTGGCGCTCTTGATAGCAACTTCCCACAAACCCCCGAAGTTTGGACTTGCGGGAGGATTGAAGTGCCATTTTGACCCTTCCTGGACTACTTTGTTAGCAATCTCATGCTCATTCTTTGCTGAGAACAACTCTTCATGTATCTCCTTCAGTTGGTTATGGGCTCCGACGAAATTAGTGCCATTATCAGAATATATGTTAACAGGCATCCCTCTTAGTGATGTGAATCGCTTAAATGCAGCCATGAAGGCTGCAGATGACAGATCTGTGACAAACACACACACAAACAAACACATGTAGACCTTGAACACCGTCCTCTTTCGAGTTCGCACTAGTGTAGCTTGGAAGGGTTCTCTAAAATCCACCCCAACAGAACTAAATGGTCGAACCTGGGTGAATCATGCCTTCGGTAACGTGCCCATTACCGGGGTATGCGCAACTGGTCTGGCTTTGAAATATTGTATGCATTTGTGAATCAGGTTTCGCACGAGAGAGCATGCAGACATGATCCAGGACTCTCTACGGACAAGATACAAAGTTGTGGAAGGCCCTGAGTGTAAATTGTTGTCATGAAACTGTTCAACAATCAGCTTGGGCAAACAACTATCCTTGGGCAGTAGGATAGAGTGCTTTGCAGGCTGTGGTAGGGAGGAACAATGCAGCCTTCCGCTCACCTTGATGACTCCCCTTGAATTGATAAAGGGTAGCAATGACTGCATTACCTTGGAACACTGCCGACTGTTCTGGAGATAAACCAGTCTTCCTTTGAAACTATGGGCTTGCACAAACTTAACCAAGGTCATGGTAGCATTATTTAGTTTTTCAGTTGACAAGGATTAGGTCTTGACATGGTCATCCTTCTTAAACGCTGCTTGGGCACGCAATACCCAAGCCTTGTGTGTGTTAGTTTGACTAATGACGACGAGTTGTTGATCAATCCTAGCGGGTCTTCAGAAATGGTAGATTCAGGTCCGTCTGCTATAAGCACAGCTGAAATAGATGTCTTCAACTCAGGTATGCTTTCGTGAGAAATATGGCTATAATGGTGCCAGGTGTCTTGAGAGCACTTCAGCCATGGTGGGCCTGTAAACCAACAAGAGTGCAACAGGAGCTGATCAGGGAGAGCCCCCTTCCCCCCCGAGACCCGAATCATCCGGGGTTCCATTCCGACGGGACGCGTTTCCATGTGCTGTAGGGCAGAATAGACTGGAACTCTGCTATCCTGTTTGCTACAAACATCTTCAACTGGTGTGATGACATCTGTAACCACTCCAGAACCACACTTGAATCTGTCCATTGAATGACTTGAGCTTACTAGAGTATAGTCGGTTGACATGTTTCCACAGTCTACTAAGCAACAGTACCGCACACAATTCAAGCTTGGGTATTGTCACTGTTTTTAATGGGGCTGCCTTAGACTTTGAGCAGAGCAAATTGACACACACAGATCCATCCCTCATTATCGAGTAAACATAGATGACAACTGCGTAAGCTTTCTCGCTAGCATCACAAAATCCATGAAACTGCACATCTGTGTTCTGAACTGGCACATACGTAGGAATTTTAACTTTACCGCGGTTCGGTAAAGATTTCTTGAACTCCGTCCATCTGACAAGTTCGTTATGGTTCACAGGATCGTCCCATCCAGTACCTCCAGCCCACAACACCTGAAGTAGGATCTTGCTAATTATAATCACTGGGGCTAGCCATCTGCAAGGGTCATACAGATGGGCAATGGTGAGAGAATCCCTCTCTTGGTGTTAGGTGCGTCAAATACACACTATAAACGAACCAGTCGTGGTTAGGATCCCACCGCAGTCCTAATACCTTGACAGGATCACCAATATCCAAGTTTCTTGCATCAAACGACACATTCCTTTCATCCATTAGCTCCTGGTGGTTGGAACACCATTTATGGAGTTGAAAACCCCCAGCCTGAAACAGACCAATCAACTGCTTTTTCAACTCACGTGCTTCAGTGATCGACGAAGTTCCCGTTACAACGTCGTCAACGAAGATATCATGTAGTAACACCTGCGCTGCCAGTGGGTAATGATTTCCTTCATCAGCTACCAACTGCTGACCTGTACGCAAGGCTTGGTACGGTGAGGATGCATGTCCATACGTCACCATGTTTAATTCATAAATTTTGACTTGTGACTGTGGAGTGGGTGTTACAACACACGCTGAAACTTTCTGTCTCTCGGATCAATACCAATTTGCCTATACATTTTACATACATCAGCTGTAAGTTCCATGTTTGATGTTGGAAAATTCAACACAATATCAAATATATCTTTGTGAAGTTTTGGACCACACAAGGGAACGTCATTCAGGGATGGGGCTTTTTCAGTTGGTGTGGAGTCGTTAAACACTACCGTAATTTTTGAGGACCCACTGTCCTCTTTCACAACTATTTGGTGTGGGATTGTGTGAAGAGGTTGTGCAGTCAGCGTGCCTACGCAAGTCATATGCCCCAGTTCGTATTCCTCCATAAACCGTGCATATTCACCCTGCAACCTTGACGATGAACGTTGTTTCTGTTATAGATTCCTAAAACCTCTTAAGAGCCACTTTCCGTGAATTCCCTAATGAAGCACCACTTTCGTCACTCTTGAAGGGAAGTTGCAACACATACCTTCCTGTACTGTCTCGCTTGTAAGTAGTTAGAAAGTGACGTTCACACTTTTGATCCTCACTAGACATGAAATGATTCCCTGGGACTTCCTCAATGTCCCAGAATCTTTGCAGGGCACTGTCAAGACTGCCAAAAGGGAAGTTGATTCTGAAGGCTGCGTGTACTGTTCACTTAAAACATTACCAGCGAGGACCCATCCGAAGGCTGTGTGAAATGCATGTGGCTGTCCTGGAATTTTCACATCAGTCATAACTTCTGCGACCATATCTGCAGACAGTAGCATTTCGATCGCTCCTGGGGTGGCAAACTGTGGGTCTGCTAGCTGGAGACCTTTAATATGAGTGAGACATGATGTGTCCACTTGGAATGATGGCATATCTGTCGTTATCCTATTGAGGATTAATGCTCTTGTGGTCAGGTCAAGCTTCTTTGAATATCTTGAACCAATTTTAAACACCACCTCTCCCTTTACTTTTGCTGCAAATAATTGTCCTATCCCGGATATGTTGACCTTTGAACGAAACTGGTTCAATCCCAAGCGTTTTACACATGTGTCTGTGATAAAGGAGGACTGTGATCCTCCATCCAACAGAGCCCTTACTGTTTGGAACTTGCCTACCCTATCCATGACCTTGATTACTGCTGTAGTTGTAACACTGTAGCACATGTGATCCATCATACATGTAAAATTTTTGTTTATTAGCCGACTTATCATTAACCGACACTAGTGTGAATTTTGAAGGGTTGGTAGAACCAGCCCATGCCCCTGTGCTAAATGTCCTTAGCTTATTTGATCCTACAGTAAATGGTTTGCTTTGACTTCCTGTCTTGCAGAAGTTTGGCCTGGGTGAAATGGGTGCTAACAATTGAGCATGTTCTGCAGCAAATGACTTGCGCTGCAAGAACTTCAACAACAGGACATAAGATGGTATTTCATCATCTTCAGACATTTTGGAAGCTTGTCTCATGGGGGCATCAAGTTACTCTAGTAGTATATTAAGAAGTAGGAAATCCCACTAATGAACTGGAAAATCTAAAGCTTTTAGATCATTCAGGTTTTCCTCCACTGTGCAAATGAATGCCGAGTAGGATGCATCATTTTTACTATCTATTGGCAGGACACGTAAGATTCTCTGCACATGAATAGTAGCAGTAAGCCGTACACTCCTATACATTTTTTCCAACAAGCCCCACACTACATCGTAATTTGTCTCAATAATTGGTATGTTACTTACCATATCTCGTGGTTCTCCTTTCAAACAATTGAGTAAATAGTGAAGTTTCTGCACTTTATTAATGCTCAGGGTTTGTCCGACCATTGAATTAAATAATTCTGAGAACCCCGTCTACTCAGCTCAATTCCCTGTGACCACGGGTAATGGTAAGGTTGGCAGAACTGGTGATATTATGCTATGCCTCGCAGCTCTGCACTCACTGCTATCAGGACCTGACAGGATTGATTGAGGCTGCTTTTATCTATTGTACGTTTTCTTCAACTCTCGAAACACAATTTCTGAAACAGTGAATTGTTGTTTCACTTATTCTACATCAATCTTCTCGTCTGGGGGATTTGCGCACAAAGCACAGAAATTCGCTAAAACATTGTTCCTCTTGCTTATAACCTCTTCAACCACGACCATAAAATCTTCGATTTTTGACTTATCTCCTTCCATCGCTTTGCACAGTTCCCTGGCATTGTCGGCTTGCGACATAAGCAGATTGAATGTTACATGCTGTAACGCCGGTGTCGCCGCCGCCATTTTGATTGTAGTTTACCCTTCTAAAGTGGACTGTGTTTCTTCAGATTACAACTTTTATGCTCGTGTATCTGCACTCTTCAGTGTTTTACTGAACCAAAGTTGTCTACTTTTGCGTAAATTTGTGTTTGAGACTTTCTGCTATCGATCCTCATACCTGCCTGTCACAAAGCCATCTTGTTTGTTTTTTCTTGCCAATCCCATTAGTCGATTTTACCCGTACGAGTGCAAATGACTGTTACGGAGTACACATGGTATTGCTCGGTGTATATTTTATTCATTTATGCACACCGTACATGTAAATCCGGGCCGGAGGACCAAAAAAATGTCGAGCGCGTAAGATTACAAACCATTACACACCACCATGATAGTATAACTTTTTTTTGATTTGCAGCATCAATTCCAGTGTTGCCATACCAAACATGTAGAAGTCACCACAACCACAGAAACGAAGTTTGTTTACAATGCACGACGAACAACATATATTATTTACCATACATGTTTGGTTGAAATAATACTATGTTGCGTTTTTGTCACTTATTCCGTTGGGGTAATGGGACTTTTGATACATCCTGTAGACTGCTTCTAGTGACCAAACGAGAGCTAACCATTTCCGCCTCAAAATACCTGTAAAAATTATTTGCGAAACACTTTCCAATTTGTGTAGTAAATATTGCAGTGGTGGGAAGGAAGAGCCTTTGCAATTTTAGTTGGACCTCTCTGACTTTGTCCATGTTCTTAGTCCTGATAACACAATGGTCGAGCCTAACTAGACGTGTGCAAGTGCAGTGTTGTAAAATTACGTTTGACAGACAGTGCTCTTTTTCTCTGCAGCGGAGACTGTGATCATCAAGTTGAAGTGTCTGCCTTAGTCACATAGCAGCCGGGCAAGGTTCCAGTATGCTTAGCGACTTGATCTTTTATCGTTTTGCGACTTTCATCTCTGTCTCTGTTCTGCTGACATTCATCTGAAATGAAGTGTACTTCAGTGGTGTGGACATTCAGAGTGAGTTGTTATGGATAGTGGTAATCCAAGTTTGTAGGAGTTTTAATATCCTGCTTTATAACTGCCCCCTTTTATTGTATAACATAAGGGGACAGCTGTAACCAGTTTTTATTTGATTTGGAGGAATTTCCAGCTCCATCCCAGTTTTATTTTATACTGTAAATTTTTAACCTACGATATGTAATAATTTTTAAAATATTATTTTGTATATTGCAGATATTTTAAACCCATACGGAAATATCAATCAAATTGTTTGAAATACTGTACAACCAGTTTTTTATACTGTATATTTTTATATAAGTGTACAAAAGACACAGGTTGTGGTATTGACCGTGTGTTTGGTGGCATGAGTGATTGTGCAAGGGAGAGACAGAAATGAAGGTGTGTGTAAGTGGAGGGGATTCAGGACAAGTTTAATGAAAGTGGATTTTTAACCTACTGTAAAGTATACAATTCATGCAGTGTTTTGTGGATTCAGTGAAGCAAAGAAGACTTACATAAAACTACTTAGCTGGCCAGTTTGTGGCCTATTCACAGACACAAATAGTTAGCTAATTTGTTGGTGCAACCAAAGTAGGTTTTCCTGAAATATTGGCGCCTTCTATCAATGGTGCTTGAGCTATTGCTAGTCATTGTTAATTTTATGATTGTGAGAAGAATACTCAAACATGTTTGAAAAATATTTTGTTGATGTCATGTTTCTCATACAAATTTAGATCTGAAACATTACTTCTTCTTACCTAACTGTTTTTTTTTTTTTTGACAGATGAATGGGAGTTTGAAAAATCACATTTGTGTGCGCAGTCCTACACTGATATTAACTGGCTTTTTTAGTTTTTGGTTGCCAGAATAGGTATATTTACATGTGCAGTACCATATTGTTACTGTAATTAGTTTAATTTTTTGAAAGTACTGTAACTATATTATATCTGTGGTTGTTTATGTTGAAGTGTGTACTGTACTTCATGTTGCACAAACAGGAACAAGAAAAATTAAACTTTTAGATTGTAAGAACAGTTAAACTTGTTAGTTCATTTTATAATAAATATTGCATAAAAAATTTTAGGCCCCTAAATATTTCAGCAAAATGTTTATTACTTATAATGCAGATTTTTTGATAATGTCACGATCATTCACTAGATGATTTACGTGTTCAGGTTACCAAAGTTTTGTCTGCAAAGTAGGCAGTTAACATGGTAATGCTTTTATTTATTGTACTTTCAACAGATATCAACTGTCTGTTAAAACAATTACTGAATTTGAACGTTGAAAATATCCCTGTAGCAGAGGTGCCAACTACTACGGATTATCCGTAGTTTATACGAATTACGATGGTTTACTACGGAAGTACGGATCCTGTTGATAAACTACGGATTTATTAGCTACCGCCCGACTGTAAATGAATAGGCATGTTCCATTGTGTATGCATGTATTTCAATTCGTAACTCTGTGGATCATTTGACGCGCTGTTTCTTTTCCCACG